>JANHZU010005201.1:9493-25323 GCA_032468055.1 Acrochordus granulatus | reverse complement strand
GCCCCTTTATTCCCTTAAAGGACTATCAAGATCCTCTTCCTTTATCTTAAGAAATTTTGCAAGAGATGGAGGGCATGCCCCACCTTGCCCTCCCGGCCTGGGATTCCGCTTCCTGCCGGGGCGTTCGCACGTGCCCTGCGCGTGGGCGCCGGCTTGCAGGTGGCCAAGGAACGGCCCGGATACAACCACGCTCGCTCACCCGCGGGCGGCCCGGAGGGTCGTCTGGCTCCCCTGCGGCAAGATCTGAGCCTCCTTCTGGCCTTCATCTGCTCTTCTGGGGATGGGGACCTCCCAGGTCCGCTCGCTTCCTGGGTCAGTGGGGCGAGGGGCTTCCAGGGGCCTCCTTGGCTCTTCTTACCCAGGATGGATGGAAAAGGGGGCCTTGGTCTTGGCTGGGCCAGGAGGAACCCCTGCAGAGCTGCTGCGGGTCCCGCTCCTGTTGATAAGGTGGCCCTGAACAAAATGGCCAGGAGGTTCTAAGTCTTGAAAGGCTTATGCCCATCCCCAGAGCAGAGCTGGGTATAAAATCAGCATTAGCACCCGGCAAGCCACGGAGCAGTAAGCAACAGTCCAATCAAGGAACTACCAGTTCCGACAAACAATCAAGCAGTAAACAGTAGTCTCATCAAGTAGCCACCAAGGAGAAAAGCACACTCCCACCAACACTGGCAGGGCAAGCCACTGTATATAAACAAATCCCCTCCCTTCTAGCACTGATGAGGTTACCTAGATAGGTAATGAAACATCTGCAAGAAACAACCAAGCTCAGAGAGTAACAAGGATTCCACAGTTCAACCCTGAGCTACAGAGATTCCCTTCTATTGGTACCACCTGGAAATCAGAGCCATTAAAGATCTTCAAGTGACAAGATACTGTTGCTCTACATCATTGGAAGATCTTTCCAGAAACAAGAAATCTGATGCCATCACAATGCAACTCTCAAGGATTCTGCAGGACATTAATGGATCATCTGAATGGGACCCATCTAATACGCCTGGGAGCTGTTTCAGACACCAACTTTTGTCTTGTTCCATTCGGGTGCCCTTCCTAGAAGAGGCTGAGCAGAGTCACTCAGTAGCAGGCCTCTTGCAAGGACCCTGGTCTTGGAGTTGGATGAGTGGCATGGGTAGTTAGCAGCTGGTTTGGGGTGAGGCAGCCTGGAAACAGAAGTTTGGGGAATTCTGGGACTTAAAAGCCACACACTTCAAGGTGCCAAGGTTGAGAAACATGGGGCCAAAGGTTGTTGAACTTGGCTTCTACTATTGAAGTGGAGCCCAATTGTTCTTTCTACATCTCTAATACAGAGTAGGACTGAGCTACATGATGCAGCTAGCTGATGTGGGGCTTGATCTGGTTTCTCGGGTCTATCTGGGCTGAACTGCCTTGTCCTACCTGGGACCGTGGGAATTGAAGTCACACACCTATACACCTGGCAGGCAGCAAATTGGAAAAGTCACTTTCAGAGCCTCAGACCAGGTCACGAAAACCTGAGAATACATCCACGCTTGGCTAAGAACTCCCAAAACCTTGCTAAAACTATTTAGCACCCCCCCTCACCTCCCTTGGTTGTGGCAGGGAGAAAATGTGCTTAAACGCAGGGCCTTCAGCTCCTTGGAGTCCAAGGAAGTTCTCAAGATGTTGCCCAACTCACATTTGGCATCCTTTGTTGCATTCAGAACGAGAGAGAATGTCAAAAGCGTTTGTTTTGTCCAGCTCGGCATGAGACAGAGGCGCTGAGCCTTGCGATTCTCCAATATTATGAAGACTCCAATCAGTGCAGTCAGCACGGCCAGGAGCCAAGAAGGTAGTGCAGAAACATCTGGCAAGGCAACCATGCCTTCCTGAGTGTACACAGCATATTTTTAATTCTCCTCTGATTGCTAATCTCCACAGCTGCGCACTCCCCGCTATGGCTGAGCAATGAAAGGCCTCATTCCCCTCCCCTCACATCTGCAGTACCTTGGAATACCCCACGCCCTCATAATTTTCCTTGCACATCTCTTCTTCCCTGGACACCAGGACAACCTTGCTCGAACTTGATACCCAGAGGAGAAACACAAAACAGCATTTCACAACAGCTCCTAAGCCCCTCTCCTGTTGCTGGCCTTGGTGAACATCTGCATGGTCTTTTATAGACACGTGCGTCGCCCCTCTGCCTCCTCAGGAGCAATGGTCTTCTATACTTTCCCAGCCTCAGAGATGGACCCTCTCTTGAAGAACTTCTATCTTCTATTCCATTCATACTGGAATGGCTCTAGCAACCACGCAGTGCCTTAAGTTTTCCAGGAGCTGTTATGCCCACCAGCCATATCCTTCCCAGTCTTCCCTCACCGTGCTTCCCTTCAATGTCACCTGTCCTGCTTTCTCCACTAGGTTGTCCCCTGCTACAACAGGATCCTAGGACAATGCCAGAATCTGGAGGCCATGCCCTTCACCCCTTTCGCACCCTGTCCTCAACATGCTAATCTTATTATGGCAGGGCCCAGAATAACCCCCCTCTTGTTCTAATTGGACCATTACCATCCACAGCTCTGAGTCTATGGGTGGTGGGTAGAGAGCAGAGACACTTGAGGGACCCAAGAACCTTGGGTCAAGTTCTACCATAAATGGGGAAGCTAGGATTCCATCTTTCGGCAAGGCTGACTTGATGCTTTGCTTTGGCCCTCTGGATTTATAGCAATGTGCTGAAAGATGTGACCAAGATATTGGTCAAAAGCAAGGAGGAAAATCAATATTCAGAATGTTTTAAGAAGTTGAACTATCATGTTTGACCTTCTGAAGGTTTTATTTATTCTGACCTTGGCTTGTTCTGATATTTTATATTACATTCTGCATTTTACTGTTAGATACTTTTAATGTTATTGGGCAGAAAAGTGAGGAATCTGTTGAACAAGAGAACCAATACAAACACTGCATGGAATGGGAGAATTGTTAACTACATTTTTATGAGCAGAATGTAAGTAGACTTTTGAATTCAGATTCAGATACTTTATTGGCCAAACATGGTTAGACATGCAAGGAATCTGACCCCAGTACATCAGTTCTCAGGGTATTTGCAAGACAGCAGTACGTAAAATAAAGACATAAATAAATGAAATTATGTATTCAACAGGAAAGTGTGCATCCAAAATATGCAGCCTGCAGAAAAGGAATATGGTAAAATGTAGAATTAGACCACGATCTATTGATAAGTATGAACACACCCTAGACAGAACTTCTGGGTTAATATGCACTTTGTGTCCTGCCATATAGCTGAGTCAGGTGTTCAGCTGAATTATGGCATGAGGGAAAAAGTGTCCCTGTGTCTCGTTGTTTTGGTGTGCAACACCCTACAGTGCCATCCAGAGAGAAGAGGTTCAAGCAGTTTATGTCTAGGGTGAGAGGGGTCTGCAGATATCCTCTCCACCCTTCTTTTGACCCTCTCAATGGAGGATCTGCTCACAATCTTTCAGAGCTGGGCTGCAGTCCAAAGGGAGTTCTGCATCGTGATTTCTCGGGGAATCAGTGGGACTCAGGTTGACATTTGCTGGAGTCTGCAGAGAGACAACCAAAGGATGAAGGTGGACCAATAACAGCAGCAGGGACAATGGCCCTGAATGGGACAGAACAAACCTCCTGGGAATTTCAGTCCCAAAATGGCCAGTGGAGGCTCCTAACATGGGCAACCCCTGACAGAGGACCCATATTCTGCTTCAACCTCTGGTTAGAGGACTCTTGGACATCCACTGTTGAAACAAGGCTAAGAGGAACTTTAGAAAGTTACCATAGGTCAGAAGAAGTATATTGGATTAAGTGTGTGGTTGACTTCAAGTCGGCGTTGACTCCTGGTGACAAGGACTTAATCCCTGCAGTTTTCTTGGCAAGATTTTTGGAAGTGGTTGGCACTTGCCTTCTTCATCATAGGGTTGAGAGAGAAGGACTGGCCCAAGGATCAAGTAGATGGCTTCATGCCTAAAAGCAGGACTAGAACTCATGGTCTCCAGGTTTCTAGCTTGGTGCCTTAACCACTAAACCAAACCGGCTGTCTCTGGATTAAGCTAAAGTAGCTAAATGGTGCCCAAGCCTTTGCAAGTTCTTTAATACTCTTGATATTTCTTTAAGTCATGGCATAGAATTAGTTCATCTCGGCAAGGATCTGTCTGGACTACCTTGCCAGGCTGACATTTGACTCAAGACTGATCCAATCTTTCTCCCAACTCTTCTGGATTAGCTCAGAGCTATGGATACAGAGACACAGCAAGTAGACAGTCCAGTAAGCCAAGCAAAACCTCCTTGGAAAAGGTTTTGAAGGCCAACCCATTCTCTGTTGCAAGGATGCAGACCTAACGTTGATGCGGATACACATGCTCGACATTTGGCCTTCGGTCTACTGTATTGGCAATGGGATAGAAATTTCAAGAAAGAGAAATTAGGATCCTGGCATAACCTGTTTCCATTTGGCTGGAGATCTGCATGGATAATTTCTTTAAGAAAGAAAGAACTGCAAGCCATTTCTGTTCTGTTGGGAAAAGGCAGAAGTGTAACAGGAAGCAAAAGAGAAAAAAACGATAATGGAATGATTTCTCTGAAACATATTTTAGAGGCAAACAGCATTAAAGTCAAGGGAAGCTATCAGTTCTGATTCTCTGCTTCTTAATTCATCGTTCTACTGCTCCCAATCCTGGGCTGATTTGAAGATTTCTTTAAAAAGTTTACATTAAAAAAGTGACTTCCAAACATCTCTCAAATATACACATTTTTGTTTCCAATCCCACCGCTGTATAATATTATGTGTCGGTTTTATAGAAGGATGACGTTACGCATTCTTTTTATACATATACAGTACATTGTTTTATGCAGGTTTTTACAACAAAATTTTAAAAACGTGGTGATACCGCATTGCAAAATGTGGACAAATACACATTCTGACGGAGGACTGAGTTTCTATTCAACTCATCCAAAAATGCCGAATTGGATTACATTCATATTCAAATTTCTCCTGCATCTATAAAGAGACGGGCTCCTCAATGAGCAGTGGTCTCTTGAAACAGAATCTACTTGTTGTCCTCTGAAGCTGTTACAGGATTTATTTTTTGGACTTGCACAGGGGAGCTGGGCTTCCTGGGCTGTTTATGAAAGCTCTGCTAAAAGAAGGAGCGCCTCTGGACTCCAGAACCAACGATGGACGTTGCCTACCAGACGCAGAAACAGCCTTGCCAGAAGGCAGAGCAAAAGTAGATCTGTAGACTTCCCTCCTATCGGGCACCTGCAGGTGTATCGAACTGGCAGCCAGCAAGGAAGCCGCAGCTGCCGCCAGTGGTTTAATGCAACGACCGACGGTCGCCTTGCAATGACAAACACCCCCACGTTTTGCTTTCCACAGCCTGGCCTTCCAGTGAACGCCTCTGACCTAACCACTCGCTCGGGGTCTGCGCTCGTGGAGATCGTGCGCGTCAAAGTTCAAAGCAGAGAGGTGTCCGGCTTCCCCCTACCACCAAGCCCGCAGGTGTTTGGACAGAGGAGAGAACGCACAAGTGCTGGCTGAAATCCCGTATGCAACCTTTCTCGCTGTGGATTCGAGTCACCAAGAAACACAGAGCAACTCTTCACGCTACCCAGCGCTCACAGGAAAAAGGCAGCTGCAGAGAAAATAGTGCGTCGTTGGGTATCACCATTCTTACAGCCTCATGCTCAAAAAAGAGCAGCATTACAATGCTGGAACGTTCCGGCTTCTCTGCCAGGTTGTCAAAAGAGGAACATTTGAAAGCACAAGGTTAATCCTTTTTCTTCTTCTGTAGAATTTGGGGAAGCCACGGGGCTGTGTTGAGATAAGAGGACCCAAAACAGCGGAGCTGAGATGCTCCCAGTCTTGTCATCTTCTCTGTCGTTGTGTCTGCTCAAACAGCACTGCGTTTTATAGCGCACGTGAGTGCGCACGCTTCCATCAGTAAAACGTAATGCGTCCTGTTGAGTTTCAGCTGAACATACGATGGAATCCGAGCAAAATGACCTGCAAATTCTGGTTTAGGGCTTCGCACAACAGTGAAACTGACAGTGGCAACTTATTTCACAGGCCGGGCTGAAACCAAACGTTGCTTAGCTTGAGCCCAAGGGAGTGTCACGTCCAAGAGAATCTCGGCACCATATCCAAGGTCAAAACCACCCGCAGGAAAGCAGAGAAGGTGCCACGTGCGGCAGTCAGAGAAAGCAGGCCGTCTGCCGAGGAAAGCCTCCGTCCTACCATTTTTGGATCTCCCTTGTTCCCCAGCTAACCCTGGCTTCTGCTGCCGTTTTACTGCTTCTCGCTGATCCACTTATCTTAGCCCCCAGGTCAGCCCTGCCCTTTGTCAGATGTTCAGAGAAGGCAAGGCTGGCATCAAAGTGATCCTCAGGAGGACAGTTTTGGATCGGTTGCTCTTGGTGCTTAGGAGGAACCCCTTCACAGGGCTGCAGACAAATTCCCTGTTCAGTTTCTGTGATAGGACTGGAAGAGGAGGCGTCTTCGCCTGCTCCCCCAGCACACAGGTCTTTGAAGCTGGGCCTGTCCAGTGCTGACACATGCTCCGGATCGATGCTGCAGCGTGGGCTCAGGGGCTGCACATTGTCTCGGAGAAAAAAGCACGTTCCTGTTGGAGAAACAAATTCCTTTTGCTGAAGGCAGGAAGTGCGAACAGATCCAGTGAGCTCCCCGAACCGCCAGCAATCTCCTATTTACAACGGGGCACTA
The DNA here is from genome assembly GCA_032468055.1 of Acrochordus granulatus. Lineage (NCBI taxonomy): Eukaryota > Metazoa > Chordata > Lepidosauria > Squamata > Acrochordidae > Acrochordus > Acrochordus granulatus. The sequence goes on along the minus strand of JANHZU010005201.1, from coordinate 18,617 downwards.
ACTCATTTGTAGAAAAACATCCCCTGATGTGTCGCTGTGTCGATCCTCGAGGGCAAGGGTGATTTCCAAATCTTTATCGCTTGTCATTTATCTCCCCGTGTCACTTGTAATGTGAGAATGGGTCCGCTTCATGTCTTGTCTCCTGCCCTTTTCTGAGAAAAAGGTAGATGTTTCTTGCCAGCTCTTCCACTTCGCTGTGGAATGAAAAAAGCCTCCTGATAGAAGGCGAAACGTTTTCTGAGTACATCTTATAGTAAAAGTCCAGTTGCCTTTTTAAGAAAGCTTTTGCATTTTATTTTATATCTATTTTTGCATTTTGTTACATGTTAGCGCACTCCTGGTTCTGTGATCAGGGCAGGGGAGATGAAGGGGCCGATAAGACAGAACCCATAAAGTGCAGAAATGCCGGGGGTTGTGAGTCCATCTCAGTCCTTTCAAAGGTTTACAGCTGTTTTTTTCAGTTCCTTTTTTTTTAATCCTCCTTATTGCTTCCTTTATGGCTGTCCGAAGAAGGGGTGTTTGTGCTCCTTTTATGCGATGTGTTACCTCCACCACGCTGCACAAAGAGACGATGATTTCCAGGCTCCCCATCAGCGGTTTGATGATTTTGCAACTGTTCATTCCTCCCAAGGTAATCGTTGAAGTGATTTACTGATCCCTAATCCCATTTAAAGTACTTGGCAGCACTTAAATCACAATAAAGTTGGGAATGTGGCAGTGAAAAAGTCAATTCTCAGCACTAACTGGCTTTGTCTTAAAGCTGGACCATTTGGAAACTAATCGCATTTCTAAGCACACATTAACGCACGCAAATACATTGTGCGTCCGAACCCCGGTGTTATTTGATAAGAATCCTGGGTATTTTGCACTCTAAGATGACCTAACGGGGGGGATCAGGTTTTTTTTTTAATTTAAGCTACCCCCATCTCCGCTTTCCGAATGGAGCTAATGGGATCTGTAGTCCGAGATATCCGAAGCCCGTAGGTTGCTGGGTCACGAAGCCAGCCTAACAGGATGCGGAAAATACCCAACTGAGTCCAAGGTTTCAAAGCAAACATGGGTTCGGAAGAGACACCCGAATGAAGGTGAGGAAGGGTGGTGACTTTCTGGAGTCACTTTCCTCAGTGAAGACTTGTGTGTGTGTGTGAACAAAGGACATCTAGGACATCCTCGACTTATGACCACATTTGGGGCTGGAACGTCTGCCGCTAAATGACTCTGTCATTGAGTCCGTGATCTATTTTATAACCTTTTTTGCCATGGTTGTTAAGTGAAGCCAAGTCCCTCATTGATTTTGCTTGTCCGAAGCCCCTCTGCAAAGTCACAAATGGCAATTGCGTGACACTGCAACAGTCGTAGACACATGCTCATCGGCAAGTGCCCAACTTTTGATCATGCAACCGCAGGGACGCTGCACCAGCCGTTAAGTACAAGGACCAATCGTAAGTCACTTTTTTCAGCTCTGTCATAACTTGGAATGGTTGTTAAACAAATGGTCATAAGTCGAGAAGTATCTTTATCACATACCACAAGCAAGACTACCGTTTTCCTCCAACTGCCCCATCCTACGGCACTTACAGCAACATCCCCAAGAGAGTACAACTGATGATGTTACCTTGTTTGGTAATGAAACGTACACAGTCTCAGAGAGCACCCAGGACCCCACAGGACCCAGGATCCCCACTGAAGGACACAGTCTGCTGGCCATCCCCAGGCCCCCTTCCCAGCTCACAAGACTACGATGCAGTGTTCCCATCAGCACCAGATTAATCAGAGGCTGAGGAGCGCATGGGGGAAAGGGAGGAAAGGTCTGAGCGATAAAAATGTATTGAGAGCATTCCTGCCCAGCATTTCCTTTCTCAGATCTGATTAAAAAGGGATAAATTGATTTTTGACCTCACACAGGTATGATTGCCTCTTTCCAAGACGTTAATTCCCGCTTCTCCATATAGACTCCGAAGAGGAATCAATTAAGCTATCTCTGATCTGCTCACCCTATTTGAAAGCCCCCCCTCCAAGAGGTCATTTTCAACCGCAAACTTCCCTTTTTCTCCCTCTCTTTCTCTCTCAGTCGCTTTCATCCCACTTAAATTTAACATTGCAGGGAGAAGCAGAGGAATTTAAAAGATTATTTCAATCTTGTTTCAAAAGATTAAAACCCTTGGGTTTAAAACAATCAGCAGGCATTTCAAATTAAAATCTTCATCGCCTACAGCATGTCTGGATTTGGACAAATTGGCTTTATTTAGATCATGCCAATGTCTGCGTTGCCCCCACACACACACGCAAATGGGCTGTCCAAAATTTCACCAGCTGCGGAAAAGGTCTGTTAAAAAAAAATAATCACACGCACCGACTCTTTTTCCTTCATCCGGATTTTTGTTGAAGAGAGAAGAGAAACCTTTGAGGTTGAAACTTCAATAATTTTGAAAATTATTGAAGAAAGTAAAAGTAAGTAAAAGTGGCCACAGCTCACAATAGAAGGGTTCCTTAGCTCTTCTTCCAAGTTTGTATTTATCTAATTTATTTGTTAAGTTTTCATGCCAGCCATCTCACTGATACAGTGACTCTTTTTATTATGATGATGACCATTTTATCAAAAGGCAGAAGTTTTTTGGCTGCCAAAAAGCAGCCCACAACAACTTCTATCTTTTAATAAAATTTCTCAGCCAGAAAGGATGCGACCAAGAAGCACAGCTGGTCCTCAGCTTACGACCACAATTGGGACGGCACTTCCATCGCTAAACCACGCAGTCATTGAGTCGTGCCCAAATTTTGATCATATGACCGTGGGGCTGCTGCAGCAGTTTTAAGCATGAGGGCCAGTTGTCAGTCGATTTTTTCAGCACTGTCGTGGCTTCAAATGGTCACTAAATTAATACTGTAGTTGTAAGTCAAGGACTACCTGTATTGTACACGATGATTTAATTTAGCTCAAATGGTTGTGTGTTTTAGGTTTGTATCCGTATCAAAGAAAGTCAGAAGGGTTGGTTTCTTATTGTTGTAGCCCTTTCCCTTACTGCTTGCAATCCTGATATTTTTTTCCCATTTTCCCTCTTGCCCCTGATTTATTTTTAAAATTATTTTAAACCTTTGGTTTACACCTGTTAAACCTTGGTTTTAAACCTTCTTTTGAAGTGCAATTAAAAAATACTGAAGAAGGAGAGAAGATGCTACCAGACCCTCCTGATCTGGAGTCACAGCCCTCCTCTTAAAGAACAGATCCTCTTCCGTGGCATGTAGGGGGTTAATTGCATCAGTACAGTACCGCCTAGTGGCCAGATCCAGCCACAATTAACCCAGGGGGTTAATTGCATCGGTACAGTACCGCCTAGTGGCCAGATCCAGCCGACCTCGGATACGTGGGGCTCATGGTTGATTGATGAGAGCCTCTCTGAGCGACGGGAGACAAGGGCGAGTAAGGAAGCACCGGCTGCTCCGGTCCCTTGCAGGGGAAGGACAGACGTGCAGGCGCCTCTCCTCCTCCACCTCCTCGGAAAGAAGCACCTTCTGCTCCAACTGAGCCTGGGGCTGGGGCCGCAGAGCTGGCGAAGCAGCAGATGCTGGTCGCCGTGCTGGGCTTCTCCGCCAGCCAGGAGACCACCGAGAGGTTGTAGCCTCTGAAGGAACCCCGTGGCAGGGGAAGGGCAGCCAGCTCGGCCTCTCGCGTGGCTGCGACCGATGGCTTGTCCAGCTTCGGCTGTTTCCGTTCCTCTCCCCTCCTTTCTCGCTTTATATCTTGCCCGCTGAACTGGAGCCTGCGGAAGGCCGCTTCGCCCTGCAGCGTTAGCAAACGCTTTACAAACCAGAACAGGAGCAATGCACGGTCCATCGCGCTGACCCGGCTCCGCGGCCTTTTCTTGGCGAGAACGCGGAAGCAGCCCGTCACCGTCTCACCCGTGCCTGGTGCAGATCGCAGCCATCAGACCCCCCGTCATCACCCATCCAAGCTCTAACAAGTCAGCCCCGCTCAGCTTGTGGAGATCAACCAACGGCACCTGGTTGGCACTGGCTAGAACGGCGATGCCTGCTGGGCACGCGAGTGTCGGCGTGATGCACATCGGTGCAATCCCCTTATTGGGCCGGGAATAAGGGGAGGTGTGGTACAAGGGAGGGCAGCTGGTTGGGGGACAAATGGTGAGGAACTGTATTCCCGTTGCTGATTTAATCCAAACACCATCACCACAGCTCGAGACAAGGCGACTTCATACCCTTGTTAAGTCTTAGATACGTTCATCACGGTTGGTTGAATAAACCACAATGGCTGAGTTTGGACGGAGCGGTAAGCTATAAATCATGGGTTATGGTTCAAAAAGGCTAGTTTTACACAGTCAAAATTAAATCAAGTATATTATGGCTTAAGGCAATAGGGGAAGCCTGGCTAACCTAGCAGGCAGCAAAGGAAGGCAACCTTAAATTAGGAAAATGGATGATTTTTCAGGGACAGAACAAGTGAAAGAAAATATAAACAGATATGGGACTAATATTTGCTGTGCGCGTGCCTTTTTTTGTATGCAGCTTCTTTAGGATTTTTGTACTGATGCTAATAACAGCATCGTTATATTTTTAGACGAAATTGGTTGCTTTTAATTGGCTCCCCAGTTGATAAGAGAAACTGTTACCGTGGTTTTTAGTATGGTGTGCATTGTGCAGGCAGCACATTTGCCCAGCTTTGGGTTATATTTTGACATGACCAACGATACATGTTCCCTTCATTTTGTGCATTTTCTTGGAGGAAACTCCTTCTCTCATCAGAGGTCCACAGCCAGGCCTAACTGACAAATACCTGAATTCTGGGCACTTTTCCTTCTCTTGTGGAAAATGGGACGCTCCCCAATGACCTGGTAGGTCAGTGAAGCTCAATCACGGCCACTTTAAGGTGTGTGGACTCCAACCCCCGGCATGCTGGCTGGGGAATTCTGGGAGCTGAAGTCCACACATCTTCCCGTGGCCAAGGCTGAGAAAGAGTGTGGTAGGCAATTGATGGGGTCAGCCAGATCAAAACCTTTCTCCTAATACAACACGGTGAATGGACACATCCCTGAGACCATTTTGTCCCGGTTAATAACCATCATACCATCCTCACGACAGCAGAGAGGTAGGTTTTCCCAGCCTTTCTAATGCCTGCTGGTGCATGAAGAAAGATTCTTACTCTACATTAATAACAGCCAGTACAGAACAGACCTGTACACATTTGTGTTAATTAATCCAGAAAAACTAAGCAGAAAAGTGTGACCGAACTTACGTCCTGAAAAAAATCAGGGCATCCTCAAAGGGTAACAGTTAGACAGTCCATCATCAAGTCATGAAATATATGGAAACGTGTAGGTAATCCTCAATTTACAACCATTCATTTAGCCACCATTCAAAGTTACAACGGCACTGAAAAAAGCGACTTACGACTGGTCCTCACGCTTAAGCCGTCAAGCTTCCCCACGGTCACGAGATCAGAATTCGGGCACTTGGCAACCAGGAGGGATTTATGATGGCTGCAGCATCCTAAGGTCATGTGATCACCATTTTCAACTTTCCCGGCCAGTTTCCAACAAGCAAATTCAGTGCGGGGAGCCAGATTTGCTTAATGGCCATGGCATAAAAGGTCATAAAATCTGGCGCAGTCATGTCTTGCTTATCAACAGAAGTTCTGGTCCCAATTATGGTTGTACCTTGAGGACTACCTGTGTGTAGTTTGCATTTGCTTCAATACCCTGAGCAAAGGACTTTCTGCCACCTTACTCTATCGCGGGGCATTCCTCGCTGTTCTAGCCTCCAGTTTTGAGGGACGCTGTATGGATGTATGGTTCTGCCAAGCAGATCCACCAAGGAGGGCCCCTAGCTAAGAAGATCCATGCCTTTTGCTGGCTTTGATATCCCCACAATTTCCCGAGGCAGCACTACCTTGGTTTCTCCATCTGCCAGTCTGCAAAGCAACTTGCTGACCCAAAGTTTGTCCCCTCATCTTCTATTCAGAGTGCAGAAATTGTGGGAGGTGGGTGGGTGGAGACCAGGAGAAATGCCTCCTGCCTACCGAACATCCACAACACAACAAGAAAATGTTTTACAGTTGCACAATGCAGAGAAACAGAAATAGAAATCATCCAACTTTTAACCTGTGTTTGTTGAAGGGGTGATTTAATGGATCCTCAGACAGGGAGTTTGCTTCCGCATCACTGGTTTCACTGTGATCATGGTTGTCCATTTGTGAAGCTCTTGTTGCTTTGGAGGTCTCAGGAGCGTCCTTCAAGAAGGTCTGGGAAAGCCCACCTGGGTAGGGAGAAACGAAATCCTTCAATTGTGCCTTTGGAGGCCTCCAAGTTAGCACCCTACAGAAATATATTTTTTATAATTTCATAATACTCATGAGTGCACAACATCACACAACCAGGTGACCTTGGGCCAGTCCCTTTCTCTCAGTCCTAGGAAGGAGGCAGTGGCAAACCACTCCTGAAAAATCTTGCCAAGGAAACTGCAGGGACCTGTCCAGGCAGTCTTTGAAAATTAGACCCAACAGAAAGGAAGAAAAAGAAACCTTGAACCTGCTATAAAAAAAGACTGAAAATCTAATTCTAGACATGCAGTAATTTGCCACCAGGAAAAGGGAAGAAACTTGTGTTGTTCCCAAATGTGCACTTAAGTACTGCAACGTAACACGCTATGTTAGTAAATGTCAGAATTCACTTGAAGGGGTTGATGGTTCATTCTTCTTCATGAGCTGCCTGGTAAATTATCGGAGACGGCGATGGAGAGAGCCTTCCCTTCCGAAGTAAATCAAAGGGAAATCCTGTATAATTGGATTTGCAACTCTCAATTTTATACATAATGAAGATGATAAGGTGGATATCAGGAAGGAGAACGTGATCTCCGTTTCAGAGCTCAGACTTTCTTCCCTGAAGGATTCTTGAAGCGATGTACACTTGGTGAGCATGTAGCTCTTATAATTAGAAGAGATTGCTATAGAAACTTCACTGGTTTCTTCTCCTAGGTTTTATCTGATGTGTACAGTTAAGATCATAAAAGCACATTGTACAATCTTTAAATAAATCAGTGTCTCCTGCTTAGTGGCTATCTCGTATTATCAATGCTTGTACTATTACCATAGCCTAGTCCTCAACTTTCTGGAGTCAGGCTAGTACCTGGAACAGGACTGGGTTCCCCAATGCACTGTTTACGAAGGAGTGAACTCCCTGAACATGGTACATAGGAGTGTAATATTATCTGTAAAATAAGCAAGGTTACAGCTATTGTTTTCTGCATATCACCAGCTAAAACCACATATTCCAGGCTGGGTGTTAAGGACCGATCTAGCTAGAATTGCACATAATATACAGCTATTCTTGGAGCTAAGCTACATATTACTCTTCTCTGACAGATGTTTCCTCCAGCAGATGTTGACGGTTCCTTTTTTTCATCTTGACTTAGCCTACCGTAGCTTCATAGAGTTACATATCTCCCAACTTAGCAGGTTCTGAGCAGAACTGACTTTTTCCTCTTTGTCTAACTTTCATGCTCTCCATTAACCAGACCCCTTCCAGATGTTTGGATTCTCATTCCCCTAAACCCCAATCAGCATGGCCTTTGGGAATGTTGGAACCAGCAGCCAATGAATCATGGAGAAGCACCATGTTGGGAAAGTTCATCTGTCACCATGGCAACATACCTGCCAATTGACAGCTGATCATTTCTTTGAAATATTCACAATTGCCCAACATATTAGAATCAGATGACTCTTCTCCTGTCTTCCGAAAAGCCTGAGAAATAAGATGGACGATAGATGGATGGATAGAAAATAGATACGAGCAACAGATGGATAGGTAGAGTCATGGATGGTTGGATAGACAGAGATAGATCAATGGATGGATGGATAGAAATAGATAGATCCATGCATGGATGGATGGATGGATGGATGCATAGATAGATATGGATGGATAGACACAGAGAGAGATGGATGGATGGATAGATAGAGAGGGATGGATGGAGAGAGAGAGAGATCCTTTATAGATCTTGTTATTCTTTAGGGTTTCGTGTTTGTTTTAAAGAGGGACTATAACAAGCCCACGCTCTCCCTGGGAGACAGGCGAGAAAAAGTAATGCCTGATTATAGACGAAGGGTGTGAAAGGCAGCGCCGATCAGATTCCTGGAACGTTTCCGAGAGCAGAGCGGGGAACTTACCTTGAGTGCCAAGGAGAACGGAAACAAGCCAGTGAGGGCTGACCTCCTCCAGGATGGAGCAGAAGGCAGACAAGGCCCCGGGACCTTTGCAGGCCAGCTTATCGAGCAATGAGGCCGCCTGCTCCTCGCTAGATATGACGTCTCGGTATTCCTCCCAGGAAAACACCCTCTTGCAAACCAGGGGGGACAGCGCTTTCCGTGCATCCAGCTCCCGCACAATCCTCTCCCTCTGGTTGCTTAGGATATTGTGGAACCAGCGATTCCAATCCCGCCTCTCCTCCGTGGCTGGGTGTGCAGAGTTATAAAACCAAGGCCGGGCCGACCATCCAAAGATGTTTGTGCTAAAAATAAGAATGAAAAGAGAGATGCTAAGTCTGCGTCAACCGGGCCGCCTTCAGCCGGCAACCGATTCACCAGTGTCAGCAGAAGGGAAGCTGAGGCACTTAGCAAGTCTTCTCTGGCCTGTTTTTGCTGGTGTAAAAGGAGGGCATCGACACCCGCCGTTTGCAGACCCCTAAGAGGATTACTTATCCTCATTAACCCTCCGTACGCATGAATAAGCATCACCGAACGAGAGACACAGGAGAGTCGCCGAGTTACTGCGGCTTTTGTCTGTGGCATTCCGAAAGAGGCACCTTTTTCTGAAAGGCAGATTTGTTGGAAACCACAGAAGGTGATCGGAACCAATATTAAACCAAGAGAGAAGACGCAGCATCAGTGGACATCCCTACCTGTGCATAATCCAAACTGTGACACAATTTGGAATGAGGGGCTATCCTCTTTCGGGGTTGGATTTATTCGTTTATTTATTAAGGCCTTCTGCTTAGCACATTTACAGAAGAGAAAAGTGGATGCGTCTGTTATGCGCCTGGCTGCTGTTTTCTTCTTAAAAAGGGAGAAATTTGGAGAGAGGAACTGACGTTTCTAACAATTAGCGCTCGGCATCATTAAAGT
>JANHZU010005200.1:74037-84260 GCA_032468055.1 Acrochordus granulatus | reverse complement strand
GAACTATTTAAAATCCTAAAAGATGATGCTGTTAAAGTGCTGCACTCAATATGCCAGCAAATTTGGAAAACTCAGCAGTTGCCACAGGATTGGAAAAGGTCAGTTTACGTTCCAAACCCAAAGGAGCAATGCCAAAGAATATTCAAACTATTGTACAATTGCACTCATTTCACACGCTAGCAAGGTTATGCTCAAAATACTATGAGTATATGAACTGAGAACTACAAGAAGTACAGTCTGGGTTTTGAAGAGGCAGAAGAACTAGAGATCAAGTTGCCAACATTTGCTGGATCATGGAGAAAGCAAGGAAGTTCCAGAAAAACATCTACTTCTATTTCATTGACTACACTAAAGCCTTTGATTGTGTGGATCACTACAAACTGGCAAATTCTTAAAGAGATGGGAATACCAGACCACCTTACCTGTCTCCTGAAAAATCTGTATGCTGATCAAGAAGTGACAGTTAGAACTGTTAGACATGGAACAAACCTAAAGGAAAGTAACTCTGATTATTCATTGGAAGGACAGATACTGAAGCTGAAGCTCACATACTTTGGCCACAAAATGCAAAGAGAAGACTCCTTGGAAAAGATCCTGATGCTGGGAAAGATTCAAGTTAAAAGAAGAAGGGATGGCAGAGAATGAAATGGCTAGATGACATTGTAGACGTGATGGGCATGGATTTGGGCAGACTCTGTGAGGCAGTGCAGACAGGGTGGCCTGGCTTGCTGCAGTCCAACTGAACAACAACAACATCTGATTATGCTATCAAGTCAGTGTCAGTTTTTAACAACTACAAAGATAAATTTTCTTCTGGACAACTGTTTTCAACCTGGTCCTTCAGAACTTTCAGAACTACAATGCACCCATTATAGCTATAATCAAGTAGATTCATTTTGCTCTTGGTCATTCTCTTTTTTTCTTCTCTTGAACCTTTCCCAGTGCATAGAAATCCAAAAAAAAACTACTTTTAGCATTGGACTGGCAAACTTGGAATGCCAACCAATTGCAGGCATATAGTTCAGGAACCCAAATATGTGATTTAGAAACATCACATATGCTTAGATAAGTTTAAGGTGAAATCAAACCTCTGACTAAAAGCATGCAAACCATATCTTATATACCAGAAAACACTACAACATGTTATGTTAAAGTTTTTTCAGCATTAACACTAAACTCATTTGTGGTTCATCTCACACTTCTTAGTGTGTTGATTGTGTTGAATAAATATCTTCCAAAATAATCCACTTGCTTACTTGAAGACATTTACATATTATCTACTTACTGTGTGTACCACATGTTTGGTTTTTAATAAGTTAAATTTAATGTGAATGTATAGTATAATTTGCTGTGATCCTGAAATATTTAAGGAAGTACAATGTCTCTCTTTTTTTGCTACTCTAGAGACTGGAACCCAAACAAATATGTTTCATGCAAGAGTTAAGTTCTCCTGTAGAAGGGAATAAGCACTTTTTACTGGTATCTAATGGACCAAAAAAAAAACAACCCAACCCTGCAATTTGAATATTGGTAAAAATAGTTGCTTCAGAGTTAAATATTCTTTTTTTTCCTAGAGGTGTTATAGTATCATTATTTGAAGCTTCCTGTACTGTTTGAAGCATTTTATAAGGACCACTTTTAAAAATATTTTTTTAATAATTGCTGCCTAGGTGATTAACCATTCTTTAGGTAAGGAAAAGGTTTTAATTTCTCAAGTGAACAAACATTATAAATCTATAATCCTATTTTCCCTTATTGTGCACTAATATAAGTTTTCTTTTTAATTTATTTATATTAAATATAATATAATTGCCATTCTCAGTTCATAGAATTATTCTTAAACATGTATTATTACCCTTTTTAGTGTTTGCAGATGTTTACATCTTACAGTACTTGAATTACAGGATTTCAAAATATGAGGAAGCAAGACTTGCAGTTGCTTTGTTTCTTTAAAAGTAGTTTTACTATCTTTTTATAATTATTGTCCTGCAAGATAATTGTAACTTTTTTTAATTCTAAAAAACAAAATTGGTTGTAATTAAACCTTGGAAAGATTAATGTAATTATTTATAAGGTAGTCCTTTACACAACGATTGCCTTGGACAGCAGCCTTCAGTTATGACAATGATAAACAAGTAACTTTGCAACCACTGCCCACATATGAGATCTCCTCAGCATCTCTTTCAGTCATGAACTCGCCATTGCAATTAGTGTGTATACACTGTCCTGTTCCTGAACCATTTTTTCCTCTTCCCCCCTCCCCACAGAGTGGAGAGATTGCCTAAACAAGCTATTTCTTTCTCCGTAGTGCAGTGTGTCCCTAAAAAGTGCTCACCGCAAGTTAACAAGTTCACCTCTGTGACCTTAATTAATCAATTAGAATTCTCTGTGCTGCAGCCTAATACTGACAGGACCCTAATCAATTTCACACTTTTGTTTCCCTAAACTGCTTGCTTGTGCTAGTGCGTTCCTTTGTTGTGTATATCTCATTGTGTGCCTGCTTACAATCTTCTAATCCCTTCCTCTCAGATGGATGTAAATAGAAATATTAATTATCTTCTTTCTAATTATTCCAGCACTGGGTGAGCATTCCAAAGGATGGGGGAGTGAGGAAAAAGACTTGTAAGCTTTGCCTGTTTACCTGGCTTCCTCATGAGTCAAATTCCTGGAAAACTTTTTCACTTCTTCAGCCAATTGGAGTCATATTCTTTTGACAAAGCAAAGGAAAGCTGAAATAATAGTAATGTGATTCTTGCTTAATGACTGCTTTGCTTAATGCCCAAGTTTTAATGCCCGGAACCAATTGTGTCTCTAAGTGAGGTCTAACTATACTTCATTTGCTCTGATAAAAAAGTTCCTCCAATAACTCTTTTTACATTTTTGCTTTTTGTAGAATGGTCAACAAATTATGGATGAACCTATGGGAGAAGAAGAACTAAATCCGCAAACAGTAAGTAGAATATAAAATTTTTCACTTATTTCAATAATTTTAATCCATGATTGAGAGGGACTTCTAAGGCTTAAAAATAAGGGTTCTTATGTAAATTATTTAGGTAGTAATTCTTGTGCAGAATTTTAGTAAAACTGATTAGCTCACTTCTTAATATAAGTCAAATACATTGATACACTAAGCATGTAGTAAAACTTTATGTAATTGTTCAACATTTTTATAGCAAGTGTAACAATAGTAGGACACTGAAAGGTCTCTAAAAGTGTTGTTAACACAATGAAGCAGAAAATAATATACTACATGTTTTACTGTTAGGTTTAATGTAAATGTATTTTTAATACAAGTTCTTTAGGAAATTAACATATATGTAATCTAAATGTATCAATGTTTTGTCTTGCTAAACCTGTGGAAGATTAGTTTTAATACCATTGAAATTATTTTACTATATTAAAATGGGATTAATATATTTTCCTATTTCATTTCATTTCTCATTTTTATATCTTTTAAGTTTTATATACTTTAATTATATTGAAACATTCTAATAAAATAAATATAAATTCTAATAATAAAAATAGGATGAATATAACTAAATGACATTGGATCCCTCAGGGAATATTTAGAAAGGATTAGCTGTATTATCTTGCTCTTAGACGCAGTTAAGAAATTCTAACATTAATTCATTTGACCTGGATTTATCTTCTACTGTCATGTTTTGGGCTGAAATCAACAGCATTGTTAGCATGATTTTGGATCAGTTATGTCTTAATCATACAGATATTCTTTTTGGCAATATCCCTGGTATTCAGAATTATGGGCTTCTGGGGTATTAGGACAGTTTTCCATTAAATTATTCAATGCTGAAAGCGGTATATTGTTGATATATATTATCTGTGAATATTCATATTAGTTATTTGTGAACGAGGAAGATTTTTTATCATTATGGTCAGTTTTTGTTTTGGAATTTTTCTATTTGACACAATTTTGCAGGCTTCTAACTTTTTTGTTATGATTATTGATTTTGAAATTGCATTATAAAATAGTGGCATATATCTGTATTTTTGTAAATTAGTTTGATACAAAAAAATTGAAATGACCTGTTCTAATCTTAGAATATTAGTGAGGTGAGGTTTGAATGTTTCAAACTGAAAATGTTTTGCACACCTCCATAAGACATCTGATTTTTTAAATAAATGCAATACAACTTCTGTGCTTTTAACTAATCTTTAAGGAATACATGACTGTTATTAAAATTATGTTTTATAGACTTCATTGTTCAAGTATTAAAGTCTACACTATTTTTCTGTGTTTTCTCACTTTGAAAATCATTAGATGGTTCATTTATCAGTGAGCATATTTCTGATCTCCCTGATAGTGCTAATAAGATCTACTGCATTCCCAGTTTGCTAATGTGTGACATAACAACATAAATTTAACAGATCTTTGTTGGATCATACCCAGTTTTTGATTAGTATAGTGTCTTTTCCTTGGTGATCAACAAGTCATTTTCTAGTCAGTTTACAGATTAAAATAGCAGCTGTTCTCTCAAATGAAAATTCCACTTAATCATAATAGCAGTTGGTATGTGAATTAAAGCCATCTAAGGTAGTAACTATTTTTGTAGGTATAAGAACAGCTATGATTTCTCACTTCTTTGTGTTTGTTTGGAAAATGTATGTGCAATCTTTTATTCCAAAGAGGTAATCAAGCCTTACATGAATTTATAGTTAAAAGGCATTTCACTCAACTCTTCTCCACTGATTAAAAACAATAATCTTAACTGTGGATAAATTTGTAAGGGAAAGGCAAATTACTACGGAAGATGTAAGTTCAGTTTGATTCTTCATTGTGGTAAACAAGCTTAGAGTATCTGATATGCATCTGCTGCATATTATGTGTTTCTCATATTTGTAGTAAGGTTTTATCTGCTTTCAGCAATAGCCAATTTATATTAAATATAAACATGTTTAGAAAATGTATGAGCATAAACTATTTAACTAGTAATAGTAGTATAGTAATGTATTTGATCAAATACTCCATTATATTCTGTTTTGTGATGTATTTAAGTCTTAGCTGAATTGTTTGACTATTATGTTGGCTTGAAAATTATATTCAAAAATTATCACTGGTTCATCATCGAAATGAGAGCTATCAGTAATATATTACATAGTTTTGTCTTGATCCAAATGTTCTGCAACATTTGCATTAATGGCTTGGTAGGGGAATGCTTAACAGGTTTGACAATGACACAAAGTTGGCCAGGATAACAAATATTTCTAGAAAATAGAAATAATGAAATTATCCCATTATGTGGAAATAGAATGAAAAAATAGAATAAAATGTAATAGAGATAAATGTGACCTTCACTGAGGAAAATAAAAGTATTATTTATATGTAGGATGGACTAAAGCTGATTTCATAGCAGTATCTGTGAAAAGTATCTTGGATTTCTAGTAGATCACAAGCTGAACTTGTGAATCTGCATTGTGATATAATTGCTGTAGACAGAAGTTTGAAATTACATGTCTCTGTTCCAAATATATATTTATATAAAGATATAATGATACTATTACATTTTGCATTGATTAGACCACATTTGGGGTACTTTATTCAATTCTCAGCTCACTTTTTTTAGAAAAAAAGATTCAAAAAATTATCTCAGTTGTAGAGAAGAGCAACAAGGACATTCAAGAAAAGACTGAAGAAATTGGGTAAATGGTCATAATGGTAATAAGCATGTTGTGGCAGTTAATGATAGCTATAGAGCAATAGTAATGAGCTGTTTGATGAATAATATACAATCTGTAAATATTACACAGAGGTTTTTTTTCTAATTGTTCACAAAAAATTGTTATGGGCTCTTCTAAGTGTAGCCCATTGTTCTGAATACCCAATTCTTTGTCAAGGTCAGTTTTGATCTCTGTTGAAGTTTTCATATGGATTTTCCATCTAAAATATTGACCCCATGATTCTCTAAGATATAGATTTTTATAGTTAAAGGGAATAGACTTGGATTCAATATTTTGTGACCTCTGTATTCAATTTTTTAGTGCAATAAGCTTTGAGAAAACGCATTTGAAAATGAAACAGAAGGACATTAACTTAGATCTACAGAAAGAGTTACATTCCAATCCAGAATTGAATTCTGCTTATTTAATAAATTCCTTTTGGTGGCTTCCTATCACATCAACATCCTGTACCTGGAGTAGAGGAGTTTCACAGTAGCTAGATATGTCATATTGACATTGACATTATCAGAAGGAAAGTACTATGGAACTGCTTCAGTTAATCATATTCTTGTTTTTTATTGGTTCATTATGGTGTAAATACAAAGGTTTTGTGTTTCTTCATTTAGTTGACAATTTAGTGATGACATCTCCGTTTGTTGCAAAATTCTGTGCAATTGCTACTGCAGTTTGATGCAGGTTTGTGTTATTGCATTGTGTATTGCTGTTTATGAAAGATATACTGAACTGAATATTAAGTTTATATTTTACACAGCAGATTATAGGCTCGTGAATGTCATGAGATAATTGAGCATAAATAATTTTTTACTTCTTTATCTGCTTTGCATTCCAGAGCAGATAACACAAAATAATTCCTTAAGTTATAGGAATATAGATTCTGGTTCAAAGTTTAGAACCAATTATAACATTTTTGCTAAATAAAACAATTGTTGGGGATGCTGTTAATTCAGATTCCTGCAGACAATTCAAAAACTTACATAGCTCTATTCATCTCCAATCCTATTTTGAAAACACGTACAGGAATTTTATATATATAAAAAAGCTAATTTCACTGGTGTGGTGGCTTAGTAGTCAAGTAATAATAAATAATTGATGATTATAACATCAAAGATAAATATCAACTATTTAAAACTAGGAGTATAAAACTATTAAGTTGATGTCTCACAATGACTAAGGATGACCTACAAATGACTAAGTCATAATGACTAAGAATGAGCTATAAATCAGAAAGATTTTAAGTGGAATTTCAGTTTGGCTGTGAATAATTTAGATAATTTAAGGCAAAACATTTATTCCATCCTGTCCTCCCCAATGTGCAGCATAGGAAAAATCATACTAGTCTTCCTCATAAAAAAGCTACTGTAGGGTTGTGATAAAATAAGGTGTTACATGGGAACTTGTACATTTTGGTATTTTATATATAGGAGGAGGACTGAGTGATTTTTATTATTTTTTTATTCAATTTTTATCCTGTCTTTATTACTTTATAAGTAACTCAAGGCTGTGAACATATATAATACTCCTTCCTCCTCTTCTTTTCCCCACAACAATAATCCAAAGAGATGGGTTGGGCTGAGAGAGAACAACTAGCCCAAAGTCACCAGTTGGCTTTCATTCCTAAGGTAGGACTAGAATTCACAGTCTCCTGGTTTCTATGCTAGCACCTTAACTCCTTCACCAAACTATTAAATAATGCATTTAATTATTAAACAAAAGGTTAAATTACTGTAGATAATTTAAATATTTAATTTAAATGATAATACTCAGTAATTATATGAAGCAATATATTCCCCTTTTCTATTTCCTCTTTATAAATAGCTATTGGTTGTATCAGTGCCTATTCAATAGTGAAAAAGTGTCTATTAGGTGTGACAAATTTTATTATTAGTTTGTCATACACTGTCCAAATCAACTCTTGCTAGTCTGTTTCGTTACACTGAGTATAAGTCTTTCCCTTTTTATTTGTTGCTTTGCACAAAAATAGATTATGTTTTTAATCAGAAACGTTTAACTACTGGAACATTGCAGCCGTAAGAGCTTAAGGTCTTGGTCTGTCTTGATGGATTATTAAGAAAAGATAAATATACTTTGTTAACCACACGGCCATATGTCGTTAACTTTTACAGAGTGATCTGACAATAGCTTGTATGCTTAAAATTGATGGTAAGTGTTCCTGCAGTATTTAATGACTTTATGAACATTTACAACTGATTTTAGTTATGCATGTCTACTTCATGCCTAAAATCTTATGGCTGCTTTTAACATAAGTAATTAAATTAATCAAATTAGTACAATTTAAAACCTAATTTTGATAATGTCCTGAACTGATTTGATATGGAGTTAGATTTTTTTATAATGAAAGAATAAATTTGGATTTTTCTGTAGCTGATTCAGACTTTATTAAATTCCAGACAGGCAGTTCTCATCCATAAGTAGTCTAGAGAAGCAAAATAATGTTAATTATCAGCATGAACTGTTCTCAAATATCAGCTGTTTCTGATAAAATTTCTCAGATAGTACACTGTACATTTGGAGCATCTGAAATTGAACGAGACACTATAATCTTCCATAGGGCTTATCTTAACAGTGAGATGATATTTTGTGTGGGAACAGCAATAAAGAAGTACTGGATATTAAATGTTTCCGATAGCTTGACAGCTGCTTTCAGTTATGCTAAATGTTAATTCTTTCACTTCTCCTACTTCTGTGATCGTGGTTGAAGGAATCCTGCCATTTTCTCAAATAGTAATTTGCTATCGACTGTAACTGGAAGCAAGAATAACCCAGACTTCAGGAAAGTATCTTTAAAATATTTAGCACTCGGGGCTAAATATAAACTTTTTAAATGACAATGGTAAATTCCCAGCCTCCATTATGGTGAAGTAATTAAGGTAGGGTCTATCTGGAATGCTTTTTTCCATCCATGTCTTATATCTGGACTGAGTTGCATTCTATGAGGTGAACTTTCAAAAGCCCCATTCTCCTCCTTCCCACAGCCACTCACATAAACTGACCTTAAACTTCTGTCTAATTCAGAATTAGACTATTTTAGCATATTCAGCTTAGGTTGCTGAGGTACTGTTTACCATATTCATTTCAATCTGCCTTTCACTCAAGGGATTGTTTTTGATAAGTAACTTACGCTGGATACTGGGTGGGTCCAATATCCATCCACTGTTTGAATACATAGTTCTTCATATAACGGTAGGTTCCACATTGATGTATAATTCAGAATCAGTTCACATATTTAAATTACATTCTTTTTTGAAAATTATATTAACAAATTTATGGATATTAAACCTAAGAAGCATAATAATAGGGAAGGTATCTATTTATTTTACACTCCCACACCAAACCATTTAAAACCTTCTCTTAGATGGACAATAAACAGGAACAAATTTTTTGTTGAATTAGTATCATTTCAAAAGTATTAAAATATATTCAATATTCTTCGAGAGCCTTAATCCCTGATTTTTTAATATAGGGGTTCAATTTCAAAGTTTATTGTGGATCTCTCCCTGAAATAGCCTGTAAAAATATAATAAATAAAAAAAGTCAAGCAATAATGTAGGTAATCTAATATGAATTTACAAAATGTTGGTATAAGAATATTTTCAGAAGCATCTTTAATGCTTTGTGATAGTTTCCAGTGCTAGGGCAAGTACAGTGACATAGTTGTCAAACAAATAAAATGAAAATAGCTGATGCATTGCAAGATGTTAGCCAATCATACATCCCATATGTCACAAATTTTGGCTATTTAAAATGGAATTTCACAGATGATTACTGTAGTATGGCAGATACTTTGCTGCCTATATGTGCCTCATTGCCGTCCAAGTCAAAAACATTTTTGCATCTGACTGCAGCTTGGGAATCTCCAAATTTTATTTAACAACAACAAAGCTGTCACTCTGCACTCAAATTTAGCTTTCCCATAAAATGAATTTTTAAGGATTCTTGCTCATGCTGATATTTGTTTTTCCTGAAGTATATTTTACAAAGCTGTGAACAAATGTTTTAAAATAAAAATATACACTTTGTGATATAGTTCGGTATACTAGCAATATTTTAAATTATATTTAGTGCTTTTTAATAATGTTGAATATTTAGATCAGAACTTTTTCTAGATTTTTTAACAAGCTATGAGTAGTCTTTGACTTACGACCAATCTTTTAAACAACTGTTCAAAATTAAGACAGCACTGAAAAAAGTTACTTGAAACCAAACTGTTGTAGCATCCACATGGTCAGATTTGATTACATGATCACCATTTACAACTTTCCCGGGAGGCTTTCAACAAACAAAGTCAATGGAGGAAGCCTTATTTATTTATTTATTTATTTATTTATATGTTGCCTATTTCCACAGATTCTAGGTGGCTTACAACATTCATTATATGTTATACATTGTTTAACACCCACCCACCCCCCGCAATATTCACATCCAGGGCATCCTCCACAGTTCCTGCTCACCCCCAAGACAGGCAAGTCCAGCACCGACTCGCTGCTCCCATTGCTGCCGGCCAGCTT
>JANHZU010005199.1:87368-100886 GCA_032468055.1 Acrochordus granulatus | reverse complement strand
GAAGAAAAAGGTTCTCTCTCCCCCCACCCCAAATTCGGTCAGGCTTATTTCTCTCCCAGCCCCACTGAGCATCCAACCCCTTTCTTTAGCCTTCTTTTTCCGCTTGTCAAAATCAGTCACTTTGTTTTAACCTAAGAATGGATCACATTTGTTCTCTTCCCTTTTGAGTTCCCCCTCTTTGTACCCTTCCCAACATTTCCTCTCTTTACATATCCCCCAAAAAAATCAACAGAGGGGACAACGAACTATTAAAATATTAAATTTTAGCACCCTTTTTTGCCCTTTCTTCACCTACCTTAGAGGTTTCCCAGGGACTATTTTCTCTCGTTCTCCTAGTGAGATAATAGATTTTTTCATACATGAAAAGGCTAATAGATGGTGTGTCTGTCTTAGCACTGCAGTTGAGTTTACAAAATCAGGGTCATCATGGTTGGGGACATGAATATCTGTAAAGAAGGTTTTTAAAAAAAAATCAAAAATGTTCTTATGAAATGGGGTTGAGCTCAATGAGGATTGTTTCTTGTGTTTAATACAGTTTTGTAAAACCTGCAATCCCCTGTATAGTTTGGAGACTTCATGTTTCTATTCTAAATTTATTTATTTATGCTCTCATCACGCAGAGCATGGCTTCTTCAGTTGAGCATCCTAAGAGTCAAGTCCCAGCTAGAATTGAAATATCTTTAGGCCACCTTTTGCTCCATATAGGAAAGTTACAAAAACTTTGGAAAAATATCCCAAATTAATCTCAATATTATCTTTAAAATCTCAGAACAGAATCACTGTATTGTGTTAAACACAATGATTATTTATAAAAATAAAATAACTTTTTTTTCCATTTCTCCTGCAACTGAGATGTTGCCTGTCTCACTTGCTGAGATAATGAATCCCACAGATTAATGGTTCCTGCAGAAAAAATCCTCAGAGAACATGAGTTGTGATACACCTCATACAAAGACAGAATACTTAAGAAATTTGACTTATAACGAATAAGCAAATGGTGTTTGAACCTTTTGGCTTTTCCTCTTCATTAAATCTACCTATGGATGATTTATAAGAAAATTAGAAGTTCTGTAATATTTTCCTCTTAGAGACACAATATTATACATGTTAGCCAAAAGCAATCTAAATAACTAGTTTGCACCTAATACAAACAAGCCATCAATAATAATTTGGGTTATTTTAACAGCTTTTATTGTTTATTTATTTATTTAATTTATATGCCGTTAAGGAAGAGACTAGTATGAATGATGAAGCAAAGTACGCTAAGATTCTTCAAATCACAGTATGCCTGACTTCTTTGCTGTTTTACCATAAAAAAAGCTTATTAATGTAGCAGTGACTTCCCAGATGGAAAGATGTATTAGACAATATTAGGGTGTGTTTTTTTCAACGGAGGAATCAAAAGTACTTTAAGATTAGAAAACCTGAAGCATACATACATGTAAGCAGAAGGCAAATCTTGGTGTACTTTCTAATCACAGTGTTATTCTTGAGCATTCTTTGGTCAGTAGCTTTAAAAATATGGACTAGTCAATGTTTTATTGGTGTAGATGACTTGCCACTTGGCTGTATGTCCAGCTCACCCTGAATCACAAGATCACCTAATTTCATGAGACCAGAAAATACAGCTGTAGAAACTGTTTCCATGCTTTACATTTCTATAGAACATTTCTAAATAGGTTTAAGCTGGATAAGAAGCATTGACTTGTTTATGTAACTTCTCTGTTCGCAAACACAACTGCTGCTATTCCCCAGATGCCCCTTATTATCTATTCTCCTGCTTATTATATTATTTCTCCCTTTAATTCTGTGTTGGAGAAAGAAATCCACTTTTTAAAATAATTTCCAATACCAATTTAGGATCCCTTGTGTGTTTGCATAGAACACAGATCTGAACATGCTCACTTGTGGAAAAGGATACTGTGATTGATATGGATGTTAGGGTGCAGAATGTTGCAATCAAGATTAAATAGTTAATGCAGATTAATGCTGGAAATTGGCATTTTAATATAATTGGCATTATAATATTGAAAATTATAATTCCAATAAGTAACATGATGCAATTATTTGCAATCCATACTTTAAGGAATATTAATTAGATAAGTTTCCAAACTTTTTTGGTTCACAGCATCCTTAGTTTTTCCATGGCACCTCATAGTTCCACATTTTGCATCTCAGTAGTTTGGAGTGTAATAGCTAAACAGAAACATGAATTTATCCAGGCGCCACAAGATATTTTACATTTTTGAAGGAATCAGTGATATTAGGCTAGCAGTTTGCAGAAATTCAGGATTCTGCAGTGCACCATTTGGGAATTATGTCAGTAGTTAAATGTTAGCAAAGAATTGGGGTTTTCTTAATGTAAATTTCAATTTTACAGTAAATGAGCTATATGCAGTACTGTGCAAAAGTCTTAGGCCACCACTAGATTTGTTGTTTTAGCAATGGTATAATGACTATATATAAATATGTCTTTTGAAGAAGCTATTTTGTTCTGAAAATTGTGCTTGTTTAAATTTTGTGTACATGCTTCCTGAATTTCCTGTTTGCATCTTAATGCGGAGACCAAAAAATAATTATGTTTGGTCATTAAAACTTTGCTAAAACAAAGCGGGTGGTAGTTTAAGACTTTTGCCCAGTACTGTAGGATTAAGCCTGATTCCATTGTCTGGTGTCTTCTCATTTGGAATTTGTAAAAGCTTTAATTAAGATGCCCAAATATATTCATTTTTGATTAGAACTGCCTGCTCTTCATCATAATGAGACTATGGATGTAAACTCACATTCGTTTTATGGTGTCCTTAGTAGAAATTTAACATGTTTGATGAAGAATTGCTTCTGGGTTTACTAGATGCAGCCCTTAGTTCTGATTTAATAAGTAGGTCCTCCTTGGATGATTTTATACTTAGGTCCTCCTTGCATGAAGATTTAGAATTCAAAAGAAAGTGAAATCATTCCACCATGAGTTAGATATTAGGTTCCTAAAAGATTTGTTGCTAATGAAAGATGTCCTATAGCATACATAGCCTCCAGCTTGCAAGATGGTAATCTGAAGCACATTTACTGTCCCCGAGATTGTATTTCTTAAATCATCTATGTAATCCAATATTTCTCAAATTTGACAACTTTAAAGGTGTTTGGAATTCAGCTTTCTTTTGGAAGAACAGGCAGGTTCCAAAATTGCCATGCTGGCTGAGGAATTCTGGGAGTTGAAATCCACACATTTAAAGTTGAAAAATACTGAGTTAGTCTGTTTATATCATTGTTAATATAAGAAATCCTCTGTTTCTGGTTTTTTTAACCTTCTCACAAAATAACAGTTCATCATTTGCTAGCAGTTTTGAAAGGAAAACAATTGTTCTCCCTTGTATGTTGATCTTGCAAATTTCAACTCAGTGGAAAAAAAGGAAGACAGTAGCATAGAATTGGCATTTGAAAGTAGAAGAGGAAGATGGAAGGCCTAAAGTTGATAAATATAAAGGGTCCAGTCATTTGAAAAGCCCACATCCTACAGCCCCACATTGTGAATTAACAGCCAAGAGGAATGCACAATTGTGAATTCTGTTCTTCGCTGTAATATTCTGTGCCTTTTTATGTTCAGTCATTGTACTCATCTGGTGGAAATCAGAAGTGGAGCTTCATTTGTTGTTTGAATCACATTAACAATAACAAAACTTAAAAGCAACTTCAGTCAAGCTCAGTTTATCTTACTTTTGAATGTTTTGCAGCCCTATTTTTTTCTAGCCTCTTTGCTAACTGATTTGTCAGCTAATAGAACAGCTGTTTGCCTGAGTTAGATGGCAGCTGTGAATGTTGCTATACGTAGGGACTGGCTATGAATAATGGCAGTTCCTCCATAATTTTACATGATGGTCAGTTTCAGCATTTTTCTTTAGTAGTTGTGGCAGCAACAAATGCGAGTCCAAGCAGATGCTGGTTTTATTTGTCATTTAGTTTATAGGAAAGAACGTTCAAAGACCCCTTTCTGCTAACAGAAAAATGCCCAACATGTTTCATATTGCTGGTTAAAGACAAATTCATGTTGTTTGTATAAAAGTCTTGCACACAAAGTGAATTCTTTTGTAAGCAGTAATTTGCTTAAACACTACTAGTAGTTTTTGGAATTACGAAGGATCCACCTATGATGCAAAATTTAGCAAAGAATCCATGATTCTTCATCATTAGACTTGTAATGAAGTATTAATTTCTGAACATCAAATTAGGCTTAAGAGCTCAAATTGTGGATCAACAACCTTAATAGTACTTGAGAACACACAAATGTCCCCATCCAACAATCCCTAAATATTACTCACACCAGATTGCAGGATGATGAAGATTTGAGGCATCGTACCACACTGGTTGTTGATGAAATCATGAGTGGTGGAATTATGTGTCAATGCAATTTACTTCACCTTCCAACAAAGTTTTTACAAGCAGTCAAAAGGTCTCCCAATGGGATCACCAATCTCCCCCACACTTGTGAAACTGTTCATGGAGCACCTTGAACAAAAGAGGTTAAAGAATCTCACACACCGTCCCAAAGTGTGGTGGCGATATGTGGATGATACATTTGTAATCATTGAGGCATCCGATAAACACAATTTCTTACAGTGTCTTAATAGACAACTGCCCACCATCCAGTTCACTTGTGAAGGTATGCAACAAGAAGATTTGGTGTTTTTGAATTGCTTAGTAAAGAGCACAGCCAGTGGTTAGCTGATCACAAGTGCAAACCCAATAAACAAACCCACTCACACAAACAGGTACCTTGGTTTCAACTCCTACCATTCATTGGAAAGAAAATAGGAGATAGTGAGATCATTAGGGCATCCCATCTGTGCCGATCATAAGACAACCAAAAAACAGAATATCACTTCATCTCCACTGTGTTGCAGCAAAACGGCTACCCCCGAACTTGATTGAAAAGTAAAAGAACCTTGTACAACGCCAGGAAAAGACCACCTCTCCAGACAATCAACCTGATGAACCTTCTGAATGGTTGAAGTGGGAATGGAAGGCAACTATTGTCATTACCTACAAAAGGCACACTAGTGAAGCCTTTTGAAGTCTTTTGAAGTCCTAAACCATACATGTCCCGTTTCAGCTTCCAATAAACTAGCCAGCCATTAAATACATCTCAAGGATTGCCCTCCACCTAACACCATGGGAAATGTAGTCTACAAAATCAATTGTAGATTATGTGACAGGTCATACATTGGTGAAACCTCCAAGTTGTTAGCCATGAGATGTGAAGAACACAAAAGACTGAGCAAAAAACAAGTTGGAAGTGGAACATGAACAAATATTCATCGGCCATAGAAGCACATGCCCTCACAACTGGTCACAAGGTTGACTTCAAAAACTCAACAATCTTATTGAAACATCAGATTAGCTTTCAACAGAGAAAGGTGGCCGAACAATTGTTAACTGCCATAACAAAGAACAACTGTAATTGCACAAATTCAACCACTTTGGATTTCTGCATGGCAACCACAAAAGGTGCTAATGGACCAAGGGGAAGGATGGAGGGTCACAAAGGCCGTATTAATCTGAGTCATGCACTAGCATGATGGGGTATGAATTTATGGGTGGGTAGGTGTGCATATGAAGATGTTTAAAAACAAGGTCTCCAGCTGTTCTTTGTGAGATTACATCTTTGGAGTGTGAGCAGGGAGGTGAACTAGGGTCTCTGAAATATCTCTATCTCGCTTTCAAAAAACAATTCTGTGGGTTTGGCAGGCTTTCATTTTTATCATTCACAAAAAATTTCTATGGAATCGCATTTGTTTGTAAAGAAGTAACGTTACTTTTGTTTATTTTTATTCACTTAAAAAAGAAGTAAGTTTTTGATACCATTTAAAGAAATATCTCCAGTGCATGACCTCATTCTGTTACAGTACTTAAAAATAACCAAAATTATTCATTATCATGAATGCTTTGTGTCATCTTTTAAATTGTATGTTCAAAATATTACAAAAGTAAAACATGGCAGTTATGTTTAACAATCAGAAGATCTAGTTTTGTTGTCTTTTAAACATTTCCTAAATCTGAAAATATTTATTCCAAAAGAATGTGTGTTAATGAATTTGACAATCATAATTTAATGTTCTAGTGAAATCAGTTGAATCAGCCAGAAACAAGTAGTTATTGAACAATATCCTTTTGCAGAACATGACCTAGTTGTTTTTCTTTTGATTTTCTTCGAAATTTATGTATAGTTGAAGTTAAAATATTGTGTATAGCCACAAGCATATCTTTCTCTAGGCAAACACTTATCAATTCTGGATTCTAAACAGTCTTCATTTCATTTTAGCTTGCAGCTCTGTCGCACTCTTTCTGAAAATGCAACTTTTAGAGGTGAGTAAATGTCTTGTGGTTTTATATACCTGAAGCCAAAATCTAAAAATCTACTATTATTTACCTTATTTATTTTTCTATAAGCAACCACTGAGAAATAATTAAAAATGACTTAACATTATGAAATATGATGCTGTCATAAAATGTATATCAATTACTTTGCTTTGAATATATTACACTGCATAGTATTACATTATTCAGTCCTCTTTTGTGTTGTCTTACAGGTATCCAGCAGGTTCTTTATGAGCTTGCATATCATGTTGTCAAGGGAAATCTAAAGCATGACCAAGCATCTAATGTTCTCAATGATGTTATAGTAAGTATTTATTTGTATTAGTTCATGAAGCAGCTTTCTTCAGCCCTCACTCTACAATTTAGTGGGAATTGTAATCTTCTCAAATCCTCAACCAGGATGGATATTGATTTTATTGGCTGGAAATTCTAATTGGAAAATGCCAAATTGAAGAACAGCATCCTAAACCTAGAAGGTTCATTTAGCATTGTGATAAACAGACTAGAAAAACTTCTTTATGCACAAAAACATTCATTTAAATGTTGAGAAGGAAACTGAATACACTAGAAAATGAAGTTGTACCATAATACTTCTTCCAAGACACTGGGACAGAAAGCTCTAAGGAAAAGATTGGATGGTTAACTTATTAATTTTAACCTGCTACACTAGAAGCTGTTACTGATTCATGTTCATTTTGACATAATTATATTGTTTTAGCTTTGGGGACTCAGAAACATTGCAGTGGTTTATGATTAACACTTCATATCTGCACTTTAATTAAGTGATCGCTATGCTTAGACCACTTAATCAAAGCAGTTGAATGTAATCCTGCTAAAGGCAAACATTTTGAAATACTCCTGATTTGGAAGGCATAGTTAACTACATGGTCACGCTCTGCTTTATGACTGAAGTTTTTAATTTAACTGGCAACATGCCCTAAACTTAATAGGTCTGAGTTTGAAGGTAAGGGCATTTTTATTTGGTTCTTTCAGATAATGTTTCGTGATAAAGCTGTCACTGTAATTCTTAAACAGTTCATATTTTATAATGGTTTATAGCTGATGACCTTTTAAGAAGCCATTTGCCATTGTAGTTTAGATGAGACATTCTTGTGAAACTTGTGATTTGTGTAAGTCTATTTAACTGCAGGCCCTAATTTAAGTATTTTTTGAAGAAAAATGTTTCTCACCTAATTAATTCTTTTAACAGGAATTTCGGGATGACATGCCCTCCATTCTAGCTGATGTATTCTGCATATTAGGTAAGCCTCCTTCCTTTTAACTTTTTCAGAATGGCAACTTTCAACAGTTTCAAGGAAGAATCCATAGGAAAGACTTGAGTGATTTGTTGAAAGGCGTATCTTAAATCAGAATCATCATCATAGGTACAGAGGGTTGTACAAAAAAAATCTTTGGCTGTTGATAGGGAAATCATGAAGTCTGAAGAAGCACATCCCTATTAAGAAAAAGAAAACATAAAAAGCATCTCAGTGAAGTCAGAGCATGCTCAGTAGCCAATGGATTGTTTTTCCTATTCGTAACGCTAGATAATTTTTATGTTTTCTGTATATTGTATAATTGTTTAATCATTGAAATGGTCAGATCAGTAGTAAATTCCACAGTTTTATAAGTTAATTCTAGGCATCAATATGAGTAATTGTTTCCAGGATATTTCATTATTAGAGAATGGATTTCTTCACAGGGTAGAAGACAGAGCAATTAGACCAGGATTTCCATGCTGAATATTAATATGTATAAATTGAATGCTGTTTGTTGATTTTGTAGACATTGAAACTAGTTGTTTAGAAGAAAAAAGCAAAAGAGATCAGTTTATGCAGCTGGTGTTAGCTTGCTTGGTGAGTTTTTATTTTCTTTTAAAAATTAATTTATATTGAAGAGAAATTGTCAAAATGTATATGTTGGAAATGTTTAGGACTTTTGTCCCCCATCTTCTTTAACTGTTTAATACTGCCCAATTTATGTTGAAAAGACTGTTTTTTTGTAAAATGGAAGTATATCTTTGTTTCTAATGGAACTAGATTGCAGTGGATTAGCTCCAGATGACCACTGAAATCCCTTCTGACTCTAATTCTGAATCAGGGTGAATGAGATCAAACTGATTTTTTCTCCTGACCTCACCAATTTATTTGTCCTTATTCTGTTCATTGTTGGAGGGCTGCAATTTTAGCATGTCCAAAGACTGTCTAACCTCTGGTCCTCAGAAAGTAGTTCATTCTTATTGAAAGACAGCATAACGTTAAATCCACTAGTAAATAAGACTCACAGTCTGTTTCTTTCCAGTATCTGGTTTCCGATACTATATTAAAAGAACGTCTGGACCCGGAAACATTGGAATCGCTAGGGCTTATCAAGCAATCTCAGCAATTTAATCAGAAATCTGTGAAAATAAAGACAAAACTTTTGTAAGTATAGTGTTACATTCTGCAAAGCTCCATCCCTTTTAATGTTCCAGAAGTCCCTCAAGACCTGGTATGTCATCCAGCGGGGGGGTCCCAGGAGACCCTTGAGATTTTGAGGCGGCTCCCTAACTGCAGTCAACATTTATCCTCTCTTGTGCTTTTTAATATTTTTAAAATCATGATTGCTATTTAATATATTTATTGCTTACAGCGACTCACCCAGTGAGATGGGCAGCCAAATAAATTTGTTATCGGTTTACTTCAACTGTTCATCTAAACTTTATGTTTCCTTTGTTCTTCATTTTTTGAACTGCAGTTACAAACAACAGAAATTTAATTTATTAAGGGAAGAGAATGAAGGCTATGCGAAACTGATTGCTGAACTAGGACAAGATTTATCTGGAAACATTACTAGTGAATTGATTCTAGAAAATATTAAATCTTTAATAGGTAAGGAGTGTTTTCCAAGACAAATTCTCTGGTTGCACATTTCCCTACATTACTGTATGTCTTAGATTTACTACATTTTGATTTTTTTTATCTTCATTCAGTTGTCTCTAAAGTCTAAATTCTTACACTTTTGTTTATAACTTACAGTTTCCTGGGTTAAAAGAAATATTCTGATATAAATGACTATTGAGGATATTTGGTAAATTAATGTTAGATAGAGGGTAATGTTTTCTTCACCTTGTTTGTTTAGTTGTCTTGGACAGAAGTAATTTTTTATATCTCCTATCTGTTTAATAGGATGTTTTAACCTGGATCCTAACCGAGTATTGGATATTATCCTGGAAGTGTATGAGTGTCGACCAGAATATGATGAATTTTTTGTACCTTTAATAGAGTCATACATGTATATGTGTGAACCTCAAACACTCTGTCATATACTTGGATTCAAATTCAAGTTCTATCAGGTAACACAGAAGTTTGCAGCTTAAAATCCTTCCATTACCTCAACACTGTATTATTTACCATGAAATATTAAAAGGGAGAGAAAAAGCAATGTTGTTGTGGGGTGGATGCTTTCTTTGTTGTGTCAAAATTAGTTGAAAGAAACCACAGATTACCAAATTGTTGCTAAGGAATGAAAGGGAATTGGACAGGACATGCTTTCAAGTTGCTGTGATTGTTTTTTGATTCATTGTAAGGTTGTGTAAATTTTTATCAAAAGGAAGATGACTTAACCTTTAAAAAAAAGCTAATAATGAAGGCCGACAGTCATATTCTTAATAATATACATATTTATTCTAAAAGTATACTTTTTCTCTCCAGGAACCAAATGGAGAGACACCAGTCTCTTTGTACAGAGTTGCTGCAGTCCTTTTGCAGTATAACTTAATAGATCTGGAAGATCTGTATGTACATGTAAGTTATTTATTTTCTTTTAACAATAAAATGTGTATTATCTTAAGTGCAAAAGGCAACCTCTCCCAATTCTGGGCTTTTCTGTCTAATCTGTGATGGTAGATGAATTAGAACCATATTTTTAGTCTCTTAATGAAGAGTAGGCATTCTCATTCTCCTCAAAGAAATGTTAAAAACATATTTTAGTGATTACTGTCTCTATGGAGAATGAATTAATATTGATCAGTAATGCTGGTGACCCTTGTTTTCATGAAAATAAATTGATCATTTCAGAGAGTGTTCAATAGTTTATGACAGTTTGAAGGAAAAGGACATGAGGAAAAATGAAATGATGCATTAGCTCACAACACACTCAGTAGCTTTGCTGGCTGCTGTTGCCAGTCATTTCCACAAAGGATATGTAAAGATCAGGATGAGCTCTACTTATTTCTTGCCTTAGGAAGATGGACAATCAGGAACCAATGATTTAAGATGAAAATCGGCTTCTTAGCCTTACTGTGTGGTAGGTCTGGCCAATACAAGGATAAAAGATGTGAGTTGGGATGTAAAACCCATGCAGAAAAGCTCCAACAAATCATATGTGTTGGATAACACATATGTTATCAAACACATATATCCAATCCTTAACAACAGGGTGGAAAAGAGAAAATTAAGCATATAAACCTATTTTATGCAACTTACATTTCTAAACTGTTCTAAATTCTAAAAAATTCTTAATGGGATTCCCAGGGTAAAATGCTTGTTCAGCTATAGAAAGAGTGAAGAAAGCATAACTTTCCTGTTTTCCAATAACAGGAGATTCCCTTGTACACTTACAAAAGTGCACAGTATCCCTTTATATTGCCCATTTCCAGGCCAGTGGTGTGAATTTCAAAAAAAATGTCTGCAAGTTCAGAATGTGTCTGGATGTACAGACTTCTTTAGTTCATGCTAAATAGAACCCTTTGATATGTATCAAAGAGAAGGCCAGTCTATAAATGCTAAAGTCTGAATTACCTGTCTAGCTCCTTCCAGCCGATCACGCTATTCTTGAGGAACACCGACGGGAAATTGGAGAGGCTAAACAAATTGTGAGGAAACTTACCATGGTTGTACTATCTTCTGAAAAAACTGAAGACAAAGAAAAAGAAAAGGAGAAAGAAGAGGAGAAAATAGAAAAGGTTAGTTCCAGCCACACAGGCTTACTGTCATGAAATCAGATTTGAGGACTAATCAAGCAATATTATTAGAACTTTCCTAGGTTAGCAGTGATTTAGCAGCCATTTTAACAAACCATGGCTATAGCGCAGTTCTAGTGGGGATCAGTTAAACTTTTGGAGAAGTTGTGGTTGATGGAAAAGTGGTACTCTTTATTTTAGCCCCTCTGCAGAAACATAAGCTGAATATTTCTCCTATTGACAGACCTGAGTTTCGCTGTCTCTCATACTAGGCTATCAGAACACAAATATATGGAGAGAGAGAGAGAGATGTGTGTATGTGTGTATTTATTAGGAACTGAATGGTTTAATCAGGCATCTGGGTTTTTTTAATTAGGTTACTTCAGCCCTAATGTTTAAGAATGGAATAATTGTGTGATTTATGTATAGGGTGTTTGGAAAACATGCTTTCTGTAATAGTCTTCGGAGAAAACAAAAGTAGGCTTCTGTTCTAAAAAATACTTTTCTCTGCTTTTTTTTTTAGCCACCGGATAATCAGAAACTGGGTTTATTGGAAGCAATGTTAAAAATTGGTGATTGGCAGCATGCGCAAAACATTATGGACCAGATGCCTCCGTTTTATGCAACTTCACACAAATCTATTGCTATTGCTCTTTGCCAGCTTCTACATGTGATGATTGAACCTCTCTATCGAAGGTGAATGGGATCTGCATGTCAAATAAATTGCTTAAATAATCCATATTATTAGAGTTTCATGAACTTGGGAATTACATAACTTTAGGCTTGCTTGATTGAAACTTCCTTAGTTCTTGAATTCACAGCTAAGATTCTGTAGGAATTAAGGCCTTTGGCTTGGGAAAGATTTATAGATTAGTGGGTGACATTTTTGACAAGTTCCTAAACTAATATTTACATAATGGATTAAATAACTTTTCTTTCTCATTTCAGAGTTGGAGTCCCCAAAGGCGCCAAAGGAACACCAGTTCCCCCTTTACAAAACAAGAGAGCCCCAAAGCAGATAGAACATTTTGAAGATTTAAGAAAAGAAGTGTTCAATATGCTTTGCTACCTTGGCCCACATCTCTCCCACGATCCCATACTGTTTGCAAAAGTGTTGCGTCTAGGGAAAGCATTTATGAAAGAGGTAGGTCAGCTTCAACTATTACTTTCAGAGGCTATTTCTGTGCCTGATGTACATTTATCTTATCATAATTATCAGGGATATATAGACAGTCCTCAAGTTATAACCGTAATGGAGTCTGCCTATTGCAGTCATAAGTAATGATGATTGTAAAGCAGGTCAATCATTGACCAACCCAATGTTATGACTTTTTGTGGCAGTCATTAACACCACAGTAGTAAAGTAAACCCATGGTTCACTCTGGACCAGTTTTGCCAAAAATGGGACATAAGTGACAGTTTTCGGCAAAACCATCATAACAATATGGTCACATGACCACAGGACACTGAATGGCCATAAATGCAATCTAGTTGCCAAATGCCCAAAGTGAAGTCACATAACTATGGTTGGGGACTGTCAGGATTTCAACTTCAGTTACAAGTATCCACTCAAGTCGATCTGTCAGAACTTCAAATAGTCATTAAGCAATTGCTAATTCGAGAATTACCTGTATAGGGATTTGAAGGGGTGCTTGAGAGTAGTCACTCAGAGCAGATGAGCAACATCTATTAGGCAACAACAGTGGCCTTACTCCTTTGTTTGTAGAAAGTGGCTTCTGTACATGTTCAAAAACATTTCCTTTTGGATGAGGTTGTCAGGTGCGGTATGTTGCCTATGCTTCACAACCACCTTGCCCCCCAATACCTGTGCTGAAGGTTTTCAGAGAGTCGTTGGGAAAATGTTAATAAAAAAATTGCCATTGACTTAATTGAAGAGAGAGATAGCAGCCTCCTAAAAATAAAATAGGGATGAGATAATGAATTCTTACAGATTACAGATATGAAGCAATGCACTAAGTTTTATGGCTAACGTAAAACGTTTATTGTTTATTATGTAACAAAAGCAGGCAATATTTATAATCCACCCTGTAATAAACAATTCTCTGGATCAAAGTTTAGTGGAATAACAAAGGTGATAATGATGGTGCTATGTATGTCCTGAAAGAAAAGGTTTGTTGTTCAGTCACGCAGTCGTGTCCGACTCTTCGCGACCCCATGGACTGCATTACGCCAGGCCCCCCTGTCTT
>JANHZU010005199.1:71489-87268 GCA_032468055.1 Acrochordus granulatus | reverse complement strand
TCCTCTGCCATCCCCTTCTCCTCTTCCCTTCAATCCTTCCCAGAATCACAGTCTTCTCATTTAATGAGAAAAGGAGTGAATAATAAATTGATGAGCTGTAAGCTAAATCAGATTTTAAATGTTTGTGCAAATTGCAGAAATCGGTAATTGTCTAATGTTTCAAAGATAATGTAAACTGAGTGAGCCTGGATGTGTTTTTCTGTCTGAAAGATTCTTTATGGGTCTGTATGTCAGATTTGGAGAAGATGTAAAAATCTGAATAGCATATGTGGGAGGGAAGACGTGTCCTGGGTCCCTTCCTTGGATGCCTAAAAATTCAAGATTAGTCAAAGCACAGAAACAAAATATGATGACAGAATTCTAGCACATATTTTAAGTAGTAAATTAGTTAAAAATTTCCATTTTCCCCAAAAACCCATGTCATTTCATGGTGTGCAAAATGATGCAAATGCACAACTTTCTGATTCTGAAGTGATCCATTAGGATTATCAGAAATGTGCCCATTCTGAGGTTGGACCCCCCACACACACACTTCAATCTGTTGCAGAGTCAGAAATTTCCATCTTTGGGCACTTTGCATATCATATCTTTCGTGTATGGCGTGTAGTCGTTCAAACAGACGGACCAAATCAAAGCTACCCTGCTCAAGATTTTCAGGTTTAGCTGGACAAGCAAGCATTGCCACAAAGAAAGGAATGGACATTTCTATTTCCAAAGCTGGAAAATGAAAACGAGAGAAGAGAAGAAACACTCAACTTTTAAAATGCATTAATTTTTTGTAACGCTGCACCAAGTTCAACTGCCAAAAAGATACTTCTTTTTAGTTCTAGTTGGTCTATAATTCTGAAGTAACTCCATTTAACAATTCTTGTTTTTGAAGCAAGCCATTTTAGAGGCTCACAATACCAATTTTCCATGAAAGTATTTATAGACATCCCAAAGCTCTCATTCTTCTTTTCTGTTATTTTTCATTTCTAATATTTTTTATGCATAAGTTGTTTTGAAGCCAAGTTGTTTCTAAAGAGAAAACTGAGTTAATGTAGGTCTCTGCTATGTTAAATGGCTAGTGAATATTCAAACTGTGTAAGCAAGTTAACCTTTTTTTGTCTGTTTCTGCCATGTTTCTTTGGGAATCCTGTTGCTAGTAGTGTCACATACAAATAATGAGTACCAAATAAAATCATGCTGTTGTCAATCTACTATGAGAGGAAAATTATAATCCTTTTTATACAGCAATTTGCTCCATATAATTTCACTGTTAAACAGCTGACAGGCAGTTACTGTAGATTCTTTGAAAAGTGCAGTGAAATTTATCTTCTAAGCATCTGTTAATTAAATAAGCACTTGTAAACCTTAAGTAGAATTTGGCAGGTTGCTGCTCCAGATGTCTTGCCAAATAAAATGCAACACAGAATTGAAAGCTGATTTTGTTTTTAATTTGTCAGTACAAAATGTCTGCTCACTTCTTGGAGAAGAAGGGCTTATTGTCATTTTATTCTGATTTGGAGATATCACTGGCTCCTGTTTGGGGTAATGTGAATGAGCAGCCTTGAGATTTACCCTCCTTTTCTGGGACAGCTAGGAAGAGGAAAATAATTCTTTATTTAAAATCCTTTTATCCCAATTTTCTACTAAAAAGACCTCAAACTGGCTGATCAAAATAATTAAAAACATTCTTAAATCCCAACACTCATCTAGAACTAACATTAATTAGAAAAATCTGCTTCCTGGCATGAAGTAAGCTTCACTTAACAACTGTGTTTCATTTAACAACCGTGGCAAAAAAAGGTCTAAAATCAGGCTTGACTCACTTAACCATTACTTTGGTTAGTAATGGAAATTCTCATCCCAGTTATGATATAAGTCGAGGACTCTATGTAATGAGCCAATTAAGGCTGGAAATTCATAATCCAGTTGCTGCTTTTCTTGTGTTCCACACTATAGATGGAGCTACCACACCCCATTCTTTCCCTTTCTTTCTTTGAACCCTTTCTGAGGTTCAAAGAATCTGAACTCTGCCATAGTTGTTCTGACTCATATTTTTCCCTCTGAAGATGAAGAGGAAAGGTTTTCATTAACATGCTCTGGATTGTCTATGAATATTCTTATTCATCCAAGTCATGATTATAGCAACATTGCAAAAACTTGCAAAAAAAAACCTTTCTCAAAAAAAAACCCAGTTGGACTTTTATTATTTAATGCAATTAAAATGAAGACATTTCATTCCCAACCAAGGAGTTTTATCAATTTTGAATTGATCAAGCTCCCTAGTTGGGAACAAAACGTCTTCATATAAGTTTCATCAAATAATAAAAGTTTGGTTGCCTTTTTTGAGAAAGCTGGGGGGTTGCAAGTTTTTGCAATTTTGCTGTGCTTTGGATTGTCTCTGGTCTGAAGCCATTACGTTTTAGCAGTTAACCTACCTTCCTTTCTTCCTGTAGTACCAGTCTGATGGAAGCAAACAAGAGGACAAAGAGAAAATGGTAAGTTATTTTAGAGATCCTCCCTTTTAATATTTGATGCAAGATAGGACTAATAAATCAGTTATCCCGGTACATTTAATGCATTGTCGGCTGACATTGGCATTGTAGAAGCGACACTCCAAAGGATTGGCTCTTTCTAGTTGTCTTTTTGATGAAGATGCACAAATTTTGATCTCATCAAATTTTACAGTCTCTCTAGCCCAAGCTAGGAGTCCAGTGCATTCGTAAAGTACCAATTTCTATTTATGGAATTGAGAAAACAATACTCCTGACAAGACAGGTTGCATGACTAAAACAAGCCTGTTTACATGCTGATGACTTCAGGGTATATTCCTCACCTTTCTCTGTACTCCCTAAAATCAGCTCTCACTGTCTAATATTTGAGAATGCTTACAAATCCCACGCCAGTATTAGCACTGTCAGACTATTAATTTTAGACTCAGAATGAGCCAAAGTTTCCTAGCTTAATTTTTTTCTTTACTGAGAAACTCCAGTTCACTCCAACTTGGTGGAGAAGGCTCTGCGATCTTGTAGACTTGTTTACGATTGCTTCCTAGATTTCTCCCATGGAGGTTTATCCAAAATGGGAAAGAAACGTCATGCAAATGTCATAGTCTTACCAAGTGACTCTCTTTTCTCTTGTTTTAATGATTTAAAAGGAGGGTTGGGTTTTCTAGGTGCTAGCATACAAATAAAAACAAATCTTTTTAGGTACACCTGATAATGTTGTAGAAAATCAGACTCACAAATGAAAGAGACGACTGAATGTACTAATTTTTGGTTTTCCCTTTCTCTGATCTCCAGGAGATACTATTCAGCTGTTTGCTGAGTATCACTGACCAGGTCTTGCTTCCTTCTCTATCCCTGATGGACTGTAATGCTTGCATGTCGGAGGAACTTTGGGGGATGTTTAAAACATTTCCATACCAGCACCGGTGAATAATTAACTAGAATGTTTTAAATAAAATATTTCAGTGTCCTTGGAAAAATGTATAAATGGCTTCCTTTCATCCTGCATTCTGTACTAGGTATCGTCTCTACGGCCAGTGGAAGAATGAAACATACAATAGCCATCCACTGCTGGTAAAAGTTAAAGCTCAGACAATTGACAGAGCCAAATATATAATGAAGTAAGTTAAATATTTGTTTGAATAAACATTTTTATTTAGCGTGTGCAAAACCAAATGCTCTAGAACAGAATATTCTGCAGAAATCCATTACTCCTCCAAACCATGCTGGTCACTCATTCTGAATGTTAATTCCTAGTCTCAAAGTAGTTCTTGGTGTTCTTAGAAAATTACTTTTGAATATATTTCATTCTATGCATATTTCTGTAGAAGCAAATCCTGTTTTATTCAGAGGAGATTGTTCATAAAAGTATGTAGGACTGCAGACAAAATATCTGATCAGAGTGTCACACTTCTATATTACCTGAAGTATATTTAATTGAGCAAAACTTCCTGTAGTCAGGATGAAACTCAGGAACTGTTCCTTAAATAATGTAGCTTAAATAATGCTCCTTTAAATAACAAAATAAATGGTGAATTAAAACCAGGTTAAAAAAAATTTCTGCATTACAAATATGAAATATAGTCAGATGGTTCACTGGTATACCACAAGTATGATTTCCTATTTCGATTTACAGCCTTAAATTCAGGATAATTAATACTTATTATATATGAAATGTGAAAATACATGAAGTTTTCCTCAGGATTAGGAGAGGACCATCTTAACTTGTATTCACAGGAGAGTAAATTAAAATTGTAATTAGCAAGAAAGCTACAAAACAAAAGGAACTAAAGCATAGTTATTCTCTTACAGGCGTTTAACAAAGGAAAACGTAAAGCCTTCTGGAAGACAGATAGGGAAACTGAGTCACAGCAATCCAACCATTTTATTTGACTATGTATGTGGCAAGATAAGTTGCAATATGTATCTGTTACTGCAGCAAATGTGTAGAAAATGCATAGTTTAAAACATACTGAGTGCAAAATTTATATGATTATTAAAATTTTACAGTAAATTGCCTTATTAATGCATTGCAACTTGATTTTAGATGTATAAATTAAAGGAAATAGTCGAATGAGAGGAAATTGTAGTCCTCATGTTATGATAGCTATTGGAACTGAAATTTCTGTCTCTAAGCAATTTGGTTACAAAGCACGACATCATGTGACTACATTGCTTAGTGACAACAATCCCAGCAGTCCTGGTTGCCATTGTAACCCCAGGATTGAATAGGTCATAAAGCAGGAAGAGGTGGGAGTCCCAGGCAAGCAGGCTGGAGCTATGGGTGAGAGTTACAGGTGGGAGGGGATGCCACAGGTAAGCACTATGGAGCATGAATGGGCAAATAAAAGGCTGCAGCAACATATGATTTCCTGCTGGCTTCCCCACTGATTTGTTTGTGGGAAACCAGGTGTCAGAAATTGCATCCATGATTATCATCACCAAATGTCTGTATCACAATTGTTGCAGGATGGTGCAATGGCCAGAACTCCAAGTTTCTCTCATTCAGTATCTTTGTAACTTTGAACAGTTGTAAAATGAGTAGGACTACCTGAATATCACAGAAATAAGAATGTGAAAAATGTAAGAAGATGAAAAATGTATCTTGGAATATTTCACTTTTACTTATTCTTTTCAGATTTTGTCCCAGATACAGAAATATGACAACTTAATAACCCCAGTAGTGGATTCATTGAAATACCTCACTTCACTAAATTATGATGTTTTGGCTTGTATCCTTTGCCAGTTTCCTAGAAACATGATTTATCGTATAGTCCTATTTTGCATTGCTGATGTCTCTGTTATCCTCTCATAAGAGACACCAGGATGATTCATTGCTAACCATCTTAAGGCTAATAGTTCTTGAATTCAGAACTTAGAGATTGGATCTCTTTATACAGTGAGATACAGTACTGTGCAAAAGTCTTAGGCCACCATTAGTTGTGTGGATTTCAACTCCCAGATGAATTCTGATGCATGGAATTAAATTCCCATCTGAGGAATTTTGGTAGTTGAAGTCCACACATCTTAAAGTTGCCAAGGTTGGACATCCTTGCTTTAAAGCTTTCAAAATAGTAATGGTGCAGAGACAGATGTTTGGATGCCTTGTCTTAAGCGCTGGCTTTCTCAGTGCTCAGCACCTTCTAATGTCCTTTAATGCTAACATGAACAGCTCAGTGGAACTTTTGCTTAACATTGTCCAAGATTGCATTATTGAAGCACTAGCCAATCCTGAGAAAGAAAGGATGAAGCATGATGACACTACAATCTCCAGTTGGCTTCAGAGTAAGTATTTATCTGTTGTATATTTTATCCAGCTAAATGACTGGAGGCAGCTGGACTTTACTGGCTTTATTTCCACAGCCGTCTTCTGAAAGATCACAGAAGGATTGACAAAACATGAAAAAAGCCGTCTTAAAAATCTACCATTAGATGCTTTCCCACACATTTAACTGGTCAGCCTGCCTCTTCTGCATTGCCAGGCATACCTACCACCCTGTCTGCTTCTTCCCACCATCTTCCCAGACTCCCTATTCCCCATACCTCCTCTTTGACAGCCAACCTCCACTGAGGCTCAGGATCAATCCAAACAAGATAATGGTTGTTGATTCAAAGGCTGACTAATTTTAGGATGGTACCACTTTTAATGGGATTGTGCTTCCCCCAAAATGCAGACTAAAAATCTCGGGGTCCTTCTGGACTCACAGGTAAAGGTTTCTCCTGCCAATTGTTTCTGACTCTTGGGGTCAGTGCTCATCTCCATTTCATAGCCAAAGAGCCAGCATTGTCCAAAGACACTCTGATGGTCATGTGACTGGCATGACTATATGCCAAAGTGCATGGAATTCTGTTATATTCCCAGCAAAGATGGTACCTATTTTTCCATTTGCATTTTTTGCATGCTTTCAAACTGCTAGATTTGCAGGAGCTGGGGCAAGTAACAGGAGCTCACCCCATTATGTGGCACCTGGGTCTCAAACTCAGGCTGCCAACCTTCCAGCTGCAAGCCCAGCGCCTTAACCCTATAGCTTCTGCTTAAAGAATGGATGGAGATTGGGGGCAGGAAGGCTTTTGCAGAGCTTTGGCTAGAGTACCAATATAATCTTGCCTGGAACAGAATGCAGTAGAGATGGTCAGTTGTGCCCTTGTTGTTTCTGTATTAGATGAGTAGAATCTATAATAAATGTGGCTGCTCTTGAAAATGACCCAGAAATTTCAGCTGGTCCAGTGTCTCATGGTATGCTTAGTCATCATGCTTTTTCTACAAGCACATATTTAATACTTTCTCCCTTCTGTCATATACAAAAGAAATAATTAATTTGAGGAGGTTTTGGGGGGCCTCTGATTGTGTACTATGTCTTATAACCTACTGGTTGCTCTGGAGTAAGTGCAGCAAAGGAAACAAGTATTATGGTCAGTAACCTATAATATGTTGCTGGAATATTTGGGAAAAACATGACACAGATTCCAAGAACATTAATTTCTGGCTTACTAAGTTCAGGACTAGGTTGGTACAAGTAGTCCTTGAATTACAGCCATAATGGAGCTTGCCCATTACAGTCGTAAGTTGTAGCAGTTGATGACTTTTTTGCAGTGGTCATTAAGTGAACACAGTGGTCATTCGTGCAAATGCTCATTAAGTAAACCCATTGTTTGCTCTGGCATGATTTTGCCAAAAACCAGAAGTGCAGATTTTCAGCAAAAGGTTTGTAAAACACAGTCACCTGATCATAGGACATTGCAAATGATTGTAACTGTGGCTATGTTGCCAAGCACCCAAAATGTAGTCAAATGGCTGCAGAGGGGTGGGGAGGGCAACTGTCAGAACTTTGGATCCGGTATGTCCTCTTTTTCAGGTCAGTCATAATTTTGACCAGTCACTAAGCATCCAATCATAAATTGAGGTCTACCTGTATGTAGTTACCTAATGCTCAGACCTGTTTCTTCTATCTACTTTAGGCTTAGCAAGTTTCTGTGGTGCTGTTTTTCGAAAATACCCTATAGAACTCGCTGGACTTCTCCAGTATGTGGCAAATCAACTCAAGGCAGGAAAAAGGTGAGTAGAATATAGTTGTATTTGTTTCCTAGCCAACATATTAAATTGCTTTCGTGTACTGTCACATAGGACTAAATATGCTCTAATGCCAGAAAACATAGATGGCTGGGTGAGCAGATGGGGCTCCTTGACTGCCTTCCAAGGGGCTGGATTGGGAGATTTCAGCCATGCAAGTCAAAATGGCATTTTTGATTGCTCAGTTGTGTCCAACTCCCATTGACCCCAAAGACTACAACATGCCCGGCCTCCCTGTTCTGCAGTGCCTCTTGTAGTCTGCCCAAATCCACACCCATCATGTCTACAATGCTATCCAACCATCTCATCCTCTGCTTCCCCTTCTCCTTTTGCCTTCAGTCTTTCCCAGCATCACATTTTTTTCCAGTAAGTCCTTTCTTCACATTAGATAGCCAAAGTATCTGAGCTTTGGCTTCAGTATCTGTCCTTCCAATGAACACTCAGGGTTGTTTTCCTTTAGTACTGACCAATTCGATCTCCTTGCAGTCCAAGGGACTCTCAAGAGCCTTCTCCAGCACCACCATTCGAAGGCGTCAATTCTTCATCACTCAGCCTTCCTTATGGTCGACCTCTCACAGCCAAACATTACTAATATATGCTGTTTGCCGTAGCTATCCTCATTTTGTAACTGTGCAGAAAAATGGTAGTTTGTGCCTCCAGGTAAAGCAATTTCAGAAAGTGATTGGAGGTGATATATAACATATCATAAATCAGTTTCATGTGCATACAGTCCAGTGCTTAGTTTTGCTTTATTTTCCCCTCTTGTTCTTTTCTGTAGTTTTGATCTTCTCATTTTAAAAGAAGTGGTACAAAAAATGGCAGGAATTGAAATCACTGAAGAAATGACAATGGAACAGCTGGAAGCCATGACTGGTGGAGAACAGCTAAAGGCAGAGGTATGTTGCATGTTGAGGGGAAAGAAAAATATGATTAAAAATGCTGCAGCAATAGCTTCAGATATTTCACCTGATGAGATATTTAATTGATTTCAAGATGTCATCAAATGAGCAGAGCAAGTCAGTGGCTCCATGTTGATCTATTACCACTTTTAATCCTGTTTTAATTCAGCATAATCTCAAAGCCTGGGTGGATGAGATTGTCTAAACTATGGAAGAAAAGACTAAAATTTAGCCATTCGTATACAGAAAGCTCAGAGCCATGTCCTGGATTATAAGATCAGAAACATTTAGAAGTTTTTGAATTCTTTTCTCCTTATAATTTTTCAGTACTAATCCTTTAGAATCCTTAACAAATTACAGCATAGGCAGAGTTTGCTGTCAAACTGAGTTTTGAAACCTGTCCTCAAACCTGATTTTAAATAACCTGATGAGCAGAGTATAATGGAAAAGTTTGTTATAAGCAGGTAAGAACATCATAAGCAGTAATAATTGTAAATGGTAGAATTATACTGGAGAGTGTCTGGACTGAGTAAAGGAAACATACATTCAAAGAACTTTACCCATGCACCAATTTCTAGTTGTAAAAGAAGCACATTAGTCCTACTTATCAAGAAGCACATTAGTCCTACTTAACATTATTGTTACAGTGGTGAAAAAATAGCCAAAAATAGTGCTAAAAATAATATTCCTTGTATAATGCCATAGTAGGTTCGAATTTCAGGCATTTCTAAAGGGGAATTGTTTTATCAAACTGCGTCAAAGGTAGATTTTGGGGGGATTCCCCCCAATCCCAAGTAATTACTGCTCTTCAGCAATTAGAAATGTATTGAAAAATCAGTATATTTTTTCCAAATCAAGAAAGTACAGTTCTGTTGGCTTCTGCAATTCGGAACGGGAGGCTAAGTTTTGAAGGACAAGTGAAAAATAGTCATGTCATCCATGCGTACGATGATTTAATTTTTGTTGCAACTCAAGAAGTGACATTATTTTCAGGTATGCTTGGAAACAATGTAGTTAAGGCTTATTAGAAGCTTGTTCTTTGAGTTTTAACTTGCAATCTTTGAGAAGGAAAGTTTCTTCCCAGTTTGGGGCTTCTTAACCTTTTCTTTTTTTAATTCCTTTGTTCAGGGAGGTTATTTTGGTCAGATCCGAAACACTAAGAAATCTTCCCAGAGATTAAAAGATGCACTTTTGGATCACGATCTTGCCCTTCCACTGTGCCTTCTCATGGCTCAACAGCGCAATGGCGTGATTTTTCAAGAAGGAGGAGAAAAACATTTAAAGCTTGTGGGGAAATTATATGATCAGGCAAGTAGAAAGGAATCTTATGTTTTTATTAGCTTAAAATGTGAACAACCCTAGAAGGCTGAATCTGCATGCTGCATAGGAGGAATTGGTTGGGTTGGCTGAATTAACTTTGCTCTGTTTGTGACATCATTTTCAGTCCTGATTGTACCTGTAGTTCACCAGGTAGGACTGTCACATTTGAAACTGCAAAAAAACAGTAACATCACAACCAGTATAAATGCTGAAGGACACATTGTTTTATCAGTTTATAAGTTTTATAAACTTATAAACTTTGTGTGTTGCAAAGGGTAGTGAGTTGTCATTTTTTTCCTCTCTCTTTTTCAAATAGTGCATTTTATTTGAAATTATGTCATTTCCCTGATGATTTAAGTTTTTCTATTTTAGTGCCATGATACTTTGGTACAGTTTGGTGGATTTCTAGCATCCAATTTAAGCACAGAGGATTATATAAAACGAGTGCCTTCTATCGATGTTCTCTGTAATGAGTTCCATACTCCTCATGATGCTGCCTTTTTCCTTTCAAGGCCTATGTACGCGCACCATATTTCAGTGAGTACAAATCTCTCATATCCAGAATTATTTTCTTGAAAATTGCTGAAAATGGCAAAACCTGTCTGACACAATCTGCAGTCTTAGACATCACATTTTTTTATGTAATAAAGAAGTGCAGTAGATTTAACAGAATAGATTATATATTTGCATGTGCTCTCTTGTCTTTAACAGTCAAAATATGATGAATTGAAGAAAACTGAAAAAGGGAATAAGCAACAGCAGAAAGTCCACAAATATATAACGTCCTGTGAGCTTGTGATGGCTCCTGTTCATGATGCAGTCATCTCCTTACATCTTCCGAAAGTCTGGGATGATATCAGTCCACAATTCTATGCCACCTTCTGGTCCCTGACAATGTACGACCTTGCGGTACCCCGGGGTAGCTATGAACGGGAAGTCAATAAACTCAAAATCCAAATGAAAGCAATTGATGACAATCAGGATATGGTATGTATTGTACTTCAAACAGTAATGTTTTCTGAAGCCTTTTAAGGTCTTTAAAAATTCTTTTAAAACACTTAAAAAAACAGCCACCCATAATGAACCACTGATTCACTTAATGACTATGGTGTTTGCTTAATGACCATGGATTTGCTTAACGACCATCACAGAAAAAGTTGTAAAATCAGATCAGTCACATGACTGACCCATTTTATGATCGTCACAAGTTATAACCATAATAGGCACACTCCATTACAGTAGTGACTCAAGGACTCCCTATATTGTGGAGTCCTTGGTGCTCTCTGACCTTGGTTGTTTTCCTGAAAACATTTCATTCCCTAACTAAGTAATATCATTAATTCTACTGGAATGGTAGGAAAACAACCCCGCGCAGAGAGTACCAGGAACTCCACAGTTCAACCCTGAGCTATACATACTCTGTTCTATCACTACCTATATTCTATTGCGACACTGATATGAAACTTCTTCTC
This sequence comes from Acrochordus granulatus, assembly GCA_032468055.1. Taxonomy (NCBI): domain Eukaryota; kingdom Metazoa; phylum Chordata; class Lepidosauria; order Squamata; family Acrochordidae; genus Acrochordus; species Acrochordus granulatus. The sequence goes on along the minus strand of JANHZU010005199.1, from coordinate 76,014 downwards.
TGCAGGCCATCAGCCTGCTCCATTCAATACCTGCAACTTCAGTTGAGACTATTCATCTCAATCCCCATCCTTCCTTATTGTGGAATATTTTAAAATTGCTTTTTCTCAAGGGCTTTCCCCCATTCCGTGTCTTTTCCCTGGGGAAAAGATGTAGGGTGATTAAAGCTGTCTCTGTAGGAGTTATCACTCCAAGAATGATTATTATGGAGTGTTCGATGTTTTGGTTGAAGCTAGGATTTTTCCTGTCATGTCCTCACTTCCACCCGCATTCTGTCCTGTTTGTTGCTGTCAGTGAATGGAATATAATTCCTTCAAGCAAGCCAACCTTGCACTCTCTTGCTCCATTCCTCTCTGACAGTAAGCAGACAACGATTATGCCTTCTCACCTGAGACCCAGAATCCAGAACAGCCTCTCCAAAGAACTGTGGCCTGATTGCTGCTGCTAATTATAAATCTTTGTTTTAATCATAGCCACTTCTTGAAAGGACTTCTCTTTGATGATACAAGATGGGGGAAGCAAAGATTATAAATATCAGGCGTAAATGACTACCTAACAGATCATGAGCTTTCTAGAGGAGGCTGCTGAACTTCTTTTAAAGCCCTTTTTTAGCAGACTAATGGCAGAGAGAGAAAATGTGGAATGTGATCCTGATCAAAAAGCAGCTAGGTCTGCAGCCCCAATTTTTGCCTGTTGAAGTCCACTTTTTGGAAGAGGGCATTCACGTGACAATCGAGGGACATGTTGTGAACGCAGCATTTGTTTTCCCTAGCCTCCCAATAAAAAGAAGAAAGAAAAAGAACGCTGCACAGCCCTTCAGGATAAACTGCTTGAAGAGGAAAAGAAGCAGTTGGATCACGTGGAAAGGGTGTTGCAAAGACTGAAGCTTGAAAAGGATAACTGGCTTCTTGCAAGTAAGTGGCGGGAATGCTCTTCAGTCCTTTCCATAGATCAGGGTTTTCTTAACCTTGGACACTTTAAAATACCTGGACTTCAACTCCCAGATTTCCTAAATCAGCTCTGGCTTTGGAATTCTGGGAGTTGAAGTCCAGATATCTTAAAATGGCAAGCTTGAGAAACACTGCATGGGGGAACATGGGTAGTTTTCGAGAGGCTGAGAAGCATTTTATCTTTGCTGTGATTTCAATTCATTCAGGAGTCACCATCACTTTACATTCTGTAACACATTTCTGCGACCTACCTAAAAGCAGAGAAATTTTCCCCACTTTTAACCACACTGAGGCCTTAGAGGGTTGTAAAGATGACTCATTCTTAAATACCATTCAGAGACCAGTGTTTTGTTGCAGAATTGCATACTTCATTTTTTGCAGTTACTCCCCTATGAGGGAGCTTCCGTTTGGCTCCCCAACCAGTGCTGTGGATGAAGGTAGATTTAACTGTTTTAACTTCGATGTACCTTAAAAGGGAGATTTCCTCTGGATGTGGAGAGAAAGAACATTTAAGTCCTGCCTCGCAATCGCAGTCTGAGTAATTAATGGAATTGTCAGCTAAGCATGCCCTTTTACACATATGATTCTTTTACACATATGAGATCTATTGTCTCATGGCTACCAGATTTGTTTCTGACTCAAACAGATAAAAAGTTATCCAACTAAAGGATAATAATCTTGTACTTATTAACATCAATATTTTAAATAATTACACTGATATCACACCTTTCTTTTTTATGTTTAATGATCTAAGTTACCTAAATATTAGAGTGCTTGCAGTCTCTAATAAATACTGTATATATACCACTGCATTGAAATGATATTATGTATGTCTTAACAGGGTATGTCTTATAACAATAAACCAAATTTAAAAAAATTAAAGTTGGCTTACCATTAAAACAATAAAGTTGCCATAACAATAACCTTTTTCCTCTTCTTTTTAAATTTTTTTAAGAATCAACGAAAAATGAGACCATAACAAAGTTTCTACAGCTGTGTATATTTCCTCGCTGTATCTTTTCTGCCATCGATGCTGTTTACTGTGCCCGCTTCGTAGAACTGGTGCATCAACAGAAAACACCCAATTTTTCCACACTGCTTTGTTATGACAGAGTAAGTTACTTTTGCTTCTGAATTCCTTAGAATCATTATTGGAAGGCCCATTCTGTCAAAAAAAGCACTTTATTTTGCTGCAAGATTAGCAGCGAGATTAGCAGATGAGCAGTGAAAGAAGTAATGTCACCGTGAGCAAAAATGTAAGTTGCTGGATCATAAACTTTAGCAAGGGTTTAACATCCTGTTACCTTCCCACCAATTTAGGTGGCACCTATTTATCTACTTGCATTTTACATGCTTTCAAATGCTAGGTTGGCAGGAGCTGGGCCAAATAAAGGGAGCTCACCTTGTTAGGCAGCGCCTGTCTCTCGAACTTGGGTTGCCGACCTTCCAGCTGACATGCCCAGCATCTTAACCGCTAGGCCACACGCCCTTATATTCCACCTTGAGTTATTCATAAAAGTAACATAGATGGGATAAAAATTATCTTCTGTAGCCTTTTAACCTCAATTTAGACTGAAATAGAATCAGAAATCTCAAAAGGGGAAGATGTCTTCAGCATATGTTTTAAGGGGTAAAAACCAGTGAAGTGTTAGGGATATCAAAACCTCTTTCCTTGTAGCATAACTTTTTTTTTGTGCACGGATTTCTTCTAGGTGTTCTCTGATATTATCTATACTGTAGCCAGCTGCACTGAAAATGAAGCTAGTCGATACGGCAGATTTCTCTGCTGCATGCTAGATACTGTAACCCAATGGCACAGTGATAAAAGCATATATGAAAAGGTAAGTTTAAAATTGGGATATGAATATCTGATGTATTTAAGGAAGGGAATCACAGAGAAAATCACTGGATTGTGGCAGTGTTATTTATATGACTGTCTGCCACAATCTCACTGTCTGTCACTTGGCATTTCACAGGAATAAAAGTTAGGAAATAAAACCTCCAGAATAAAAAATTACATTACAATAAAATTGTAGCTCCCAGGACCACAATATTCACTAGTGTAGGTTCTCTAAAACAGCTGTTTTCAAGACCAACCTCAGTTCAAGCATCGTGCTGTCGGCGCTGTTACAGAAAAACAGTGCACAAAAGCCTCTCTAGAACACACCTCGCAAAAATATAGAACTTCCAGGAGTTTTTCCAAGATAAATTCTTTGGGCAACTCAGTTCTGGTTGGAAAATGTGGTTGTGAGGATACTTTGGTTGGAAGTCATATAGAGCTTTGTAGATAAGCCAGAGCATCTTGAATTGAATTTAAAAGCTAATCTGAAACTAGCACAGGGCTGGAAGAACAATGTAAGATATTCATGGTGATGGCTGGTGTGCAAATAAAATACACAACAAAATAATGATTGGAAGAGCCACTAAAAGACAAAAGCTAAAACCAAGAAGTGGGTTTAATGAAAAATGGAAGTATTGCATAATACAGTGACTGTAATTGAGCCCAGAACTGTGGTTCTAAATTGTAGTAGTCATTGAATATCGTCATGTGACCATGCCCGATGTTATGACTTTTTTGCAGCAGCTGTTAAGCAAATGCAGCAGTTGTTAAGTGAATGCTGCAGTTGTTAAGTAAACCTGTTTTAGCCAATGGCCATTTTTTGCCAGAAACTGGAAATAAATGCCAGTTTGCAGCAAAACATGTAAATCATGGTCACATGACTGCAGGACGCTGTAAACAGCCATAAATGTGGGTTGGTTGCCAAGTGCCTAAAATTCAGTCTTATGACTATGGGGGTGGTAACAATCGTCAGAACTTCGAAACTGGGGTTGTAAGCAAGGACTTACAGCGACTGGCCATAAGTTAAGGATTACTTGTAGTAAAATCTTACACTGAGCTCAGAAAGGAATTGGGACTCAGCGCAGATAATTTAATATTGGTGAAAGACAATCACAAGCTTTTTCATTGTTTCCACACAGGAATGTGGTAACTATCCGGGTTTCATCACTGTGTTGCGATCCAGTGGTTATGATGCTGTAAACAAAGCTGACCAGTTAGACTACGAAAATTTCCGACACGTGGTACATAAATGGCATTATAAGTTAACCAAGGTAATTGAGGAGCAGGCAGTGAACTATGGCTGAACAGTGGTGAGGAATGCTTGTTTGATGTTGTTTTTCCTGTTTTGTCCCCCCAGGCATCTGTTTACTGCCTTGAAACAGGGGAATATACACACATTAGAAACATCCTTATTGTTCTGACCAAAATTTTGCCATGGTACCCAAAGGTGGTAAACCTGGGCCAAGCCTTGGAAAAGAGACTCGACAAGATCTGCAAGGCAGAGAAAGAAAAGAGACCTGATCTATATGCGTTAGCAACAGGGTAACAAAAACATTCCTTTAAAAAATGAGATTTAAGTAGTGTATCAAAAAGACATCCTAACTCCGTAGAAGCATTTTTTTAGATCAGCTTTTGATCTGAGTTTGATTTTGCCTGATGTTAAAAAATCATGTTATCAGTAATCTGGGGTGGTGTGTATGTGCATGTGTATGTTACTGTGAGATTTTTCTTTGTTTT
>JANHZU010005199.1:55908-71389 GCA_032468055.1 Acrochordus granulatus | reverse complement strand
ATTGTAAAATGCTTTATGTATATAGGAAAATGTCTTGGATTAACCAGCCCAAGAATCTTTTTCTCCAAGTAAAATCTTTTAAAGTCTATATTGTGTATCCTCAGGTTTAATGAAGTTGACAGAGGTATCACACAGTTAACGTTCAGTCCCTTTAAATTTGCAACCATTCTTGATTAAACAATTGCCCAGGTAGTTTATCCAGATTGGTGATATGACAGAATTGAAGTTTTCCAAGAATGACACAAGAGGAAAAAGGTTTGGGAGGGCAGAGGTAAAAAGCAAACAGAGAACTAGAGCTTTCTTGATAAAATTTTCATCAAAACCAGCTCTTTTGAAATAGCCCAAGGAGAGGAAAGGCTGAAGCTCCTCTTGGGAGGCTGAAAAGGAGTGGCTTTGGTTCCCTTCTGTCTCTTAGGCCATTTGGTAGAATGGTGAATGCCAGGAAGGAAGGAAAGACATTGCAACTTTTCTGCAGAACCAATCCTCCATTTTTGTTTTCTCCATGTGGCCCTGGTGGGACAGCTGCTACAGGCCCATATACTTTGCCTTGCATCCTTATCTCCCCTTTAGGGTATCTCCTCTTTATATCCTGGGAAACATTTTAAGTCTAGTCATATCTATGTTAATGCAAGCAGTTTAGATTATTCTTTCAAGGGCAGGCAAAATGATATTTTGGGCAATGAGGCACTAGGACGAAAAGGTCTCATAAGGATTAAGGAATCACTGGAGGCTTAAGAGAATGAGTCTGCAAAGCCTCACACCCTTATGCCAAGCCAGTGTTTGCAGAAAGAGACCGCAAGTTGCAGTAGTGAAAATCCTGCTTTTTCTTTCCCGAGCAGCTTTTTGAGTGTGTGCGTGTGTGTCTCTCTCTCTTGCTTTGCTGTCTGTGTTTTCTGTGCATATTTAACCCTTTGTGCGGCTTTGTTCAGCTACTCTGGACAGCTGAAAAGTAGAAAACAGTGCATGGTTCCTGAAAATGATTTCCACCAAAAAGACCTTCCCACCCGGAACACAATGCCCACAATGGTGCAAAATGGGCCAGGAGGAACAGGACTGCCTCCGCTCACCATAAACACAACTAAACTAGAAGAAAGCACTGCTGAGGAGACCGGTACGTCTGCTGTGATCATTTCTAGACCCTTCCATTTTATGGACTAAGCGGAGGGGCCGGAGGAATCGCTGAGTGTCTGAAATGCAACTGCACAGAAATTGCGTCATTTGCAGAACCCAGTGTGAATTTATTCAAATGATGTAAACCAAAGGTGTCCATCCATGGCAACTTGAAGATGTGTGAAGTTCAATTCCCAGCATAGCTGGCTGAGGAATTCTGGGAGTCGAAGTCCATGCATCTTAAAAGTTGCCAAGTTCCCCCCTAATGTAAACATACCAAAATGATTATTTTTCTTATCATTTATTCAATCTCGTCTAAGCAACGTTGGGCAGCTGATAACAGGTTAAAAACAATCCCATAAAAACAAAATTCATTGTACAAACATAGTACATGAAGTGATATCAGATGTCTAGGTTTTGCCTCTTATTGGGGGACAGAATCTGAATATTTTAATTCCATTCACAGCCAAGATCTGCTGCACAAGGGTCCGTAAAATCACATGGTTACTGTGTATGAGACAACCTACTCTGCTGTTTTCAGAATTGGTTTTAAAAAGGACAAGTTCACGCTCATGTGTATTGCTGACTTTATTTATTGGATTTATATGCCACCCATCTCGCTATCCTAATTACTAATTAGGTGGTGGTTTGCAAGCAAATGATGGGTTATTTACTGTACTGATTTCAGTCAATTAACACACAATAAACTGGGTTCACCAAATGCATGAAATCAGACCATACTATCACTTAATATAATGGGTAACTTGCACATTCATGTGTGAACCAGCCCTCCTATACAGTATTGACCAAAAGGGAAAGATCCATATGTGCTAAATCATACATTGTTGCATTGAAAAGAAAATATGTCTGCTTCTTTGTTAAGACAGACAATAAGATGGATGTGGGTGATTTATGCCTTAAACTCAGTGCTATTTAACCTTTGATTAGTTAAAGAAGCCTATATAATCATCTGTATTCATAAAGTTTGGTTTGAATAACATTTGCAGAATTTATTTTCAGTATATCCATGGTATCATTTTTATTACCCCCAAAAATCACCTCGTCATCCCATAATCAACCTCTTGTTCACTGTGGATTGCTCAGGACAATAGAGGTGATTTACTAGGATGCTAACAGAATGTTGTTTATTTTAAAATGTTTATTACACTGCCCCTTAACCAATCTTTGTGATTTCTTTTCTTCTTTTTTAACCAGATAAGTTAAAGGAGAAGTCTCAGGGTGCTGTTAAAGTGGTCAACAAAGCTGCCATTGCAACCCCAAAAGTGACTGCGAGCAATGGAAACAGCAGGTGAGTGCCTGCTGCCTTTGTATCTTTTGAATGCAGAATCTCTGGGGGAGAGGAAGCATTTCAAAAAAAAAAACTTGGGAAAAACAGACCAGTTTTTGTTAATATTTCCTGCTACAGGAGAAAGAATATGATAGCCATAGTCACTGCCTTTGGAGCCCACCTGGGTATGTGTTCCAACTCACTTTATTATGGTTTTTATATAATTTTAATAAGAAATAAATGGGCTGCTGCCAAATCTCTGTTCCTAGCCGATTGATCACATAATCCAATTTCTGTGGGCCCCATAGAAATTCTTAGAACTAATTTGTGACTTCCCATGCTCTTCTGGAAGGTAGGCTCAACTGCCCTTCCAAAATGACAGCTAGGGTGATGGGAAAGGCAATTTCACCCCATGTCCTGTCATCCTGTGACATAGTGATGCCCACTGTAGCAGGTATATATTGGCACAACCTGTGAAGCTCATTCTGTGTTTCCAGCACTAAAAATGTGCAAAGGCATGTCATACAATGTATGTCTCTGTATATTCTCATTAATTCATGATTTGTAGCAAACTTGCAAAAAAATGCAACACTTTCTCAAAAAAGGCAACTGAACTTTTATTAGTAGATGTACTTGAGAAAATGTTACATTTTTGTAAAAGTTATATAATGAAGTCAATTGTTGTCATTTATGATAATAAATAGCAGACTTGGAGTAGACTTCCTACTAGAGACAGTTAAGTCTTAATGATTGTTACTCATTCAGTTTCAGCAGAGTTATACAAGTAGTCCTCAGCTTACAACCATAGTTGGGATTGGAACTTCTGTTGTTAAGCATGCAATTATTAAGTGCGTCATCACATGACTGCATCCAATTTTATGACCTTTTTTGCCACAGTCTTCAAACAAATTTAATTTTGCCTGTTGACTTTGCTTATCAGAAGCCAGCTAGGAAATTGAGATCATATGACCCTGGAACGCTGCAACCGTTGTAAATACATGGTGGTTGCCAAATGCTGAATCACAATCGCATGATTGTGGAGATGCTGTGATGGACATAAATGCGAGGATCAATCATAAGTCACTTTTTTCAAGGCTGTCATAATTTCAAATGGTTGCTAAATGAATGGTTGTAAGTTGAGGACATACCTGTACACATATTGCTTAAGCTGTTCCAGTCCTAACACCTACTTCCTTGTCTTGCACACAGCAAACTTATCAAAGAAAAAGAGGACAAAGAGAAATGTGGGAAGGAAAAAGAGAAGGTTAAAGAGAAAATTCCAGCTGGCACTCCTGAAACTAAAATACTTGGGAAGGATGGGAAAGATAAGCCAAAGGAAGAGAGGGTGAACAAAGAAGAGAAGGCAAGAGAGGCTAAGGAAAAGACACCTAAAGCTGACAAAGAGAAGGAAAAAATCAAGAGAGAAGAAAAATTATCCAAAGAGGAAAAATCCAAGATTATCATGACCAACACTGAGTCCAAATCAATGGCCGAAAAGGAGAGAGAGAAGGAACCATCAAGAGAAAGAGATGTGATCAAGGAGATGAAATCCAAGGAAGCCATTAGAGGAGGAGGAGGAAGTGGTGGTGGTGGAGGAGGAGGAGGAGACAAGATTCCACTTGCTGGGTCCTTGAAGTCATCTGTTCCCCGATCAGAAACCTCAGATTCCGAAAGGGGTATGTTTACACCCCTCCTTTTTTTAATTCAGAATTTAATTTTTAGAAGAAAAGGGGGAGATTCTTTGGAAGTCAACTTAATATTCAGCTGGGACTAGAACACAAATATATTATGGAGTGGGATTTTCTAATGGGTTTTATTATGTGATAAATTTTTAAAATTTTGTACATCTCCCAGAGTCATCAATGTGTGAGTTAGGCAGCTATATAAATTTGTTTAATAAATAAAAAAGGTAAAGGTTTCCCCTGCCTGTCATGGCCAAATCCAGGAGGCAGTGCTCATCTCTGTTTCATAGCTGAAGAGCCAGCATTGAAGATGCTTCCGTGGTCATGTGGCCAGCATAAGTATATGCCAAGGTGCACAGAATGCTATTACCTTCATAAGTATCTATTTATCTGTTTGCATTTTTATATGCTTTCAAACTGCTCGGTTGTCAGGAGCTAGGTAGACAACAGGAGCTCACCCCATTAGACAGCAGCTCTTGCATCTCAAACTTGAGCTGCCAACCTTCCAGCCAATAAGCCTAGTGTTTTAACCGTTCGTGCCACCGCACACCTAATTATTATTTATTAGATTGATTGATTGCCCATCTCGCTGAAAGGGCATCTCTCTCACCCTCATCTCCCCCAGAAATCTTTGATGTGCTCTCCAGATCCCCTCCAGACATCACTGGGTTGGAATTTTAAATATCTGAGGAGTTGTGAGCATCTCAAGTGAAATAAAATCAAAGGGATTCAATCCAGTTTCCCTGAAGTCTGAGCTTGGGCCATTTTGGGACGGTGGCATCTTGTTGGCCAGTCAACAGTGTAAGAAGCTGTTGATCTGAGAAGGAAAAGAAGCTGTGGCCTCCTCACTCTTGTAGAATCTCCAACGTGGAGACCTGATTCACGTGAACCTGAAAGGTTTAACCTCCTGACTTTTGTGTATCCCTCCTTGTCTTTCAGAACAAAAACGTCGCAAAGTAGATACCCATTCTTCTCCATCACATTCCTCAAGTGTAAAGGTTAGTATAGCCTGAGGAAGGCAGCGCCCACTTTTTAGGCTCTCATCTAAAATGGAATGCCAGTGTCGACTTCGTTCAAGTTTGGTGCCAAGTTGAAGCCTTTGGAGGTTTATTTTTTTTTCCAGTGCATTTAAAAAAAATGCATTCCTTTTGAATGGTGGTGGACTTGTTTTTCATTAAAAAATAAAATTGAAATCTCTTTTTATTAGAAAACAAAAAGAAAGCTTCAAGGACCTAGCACAAAATGTTGTAAATAAGAGTATGAAAATGTCAAGATTTTTTTTGTATTTTTTTAAAGTGCAAACAAGCCAGAAGTGCCTCACAGTTTTTTAAACAGTCATATATATATATGTATATATATATATATATTTGGAGTGCAGCAAACAAGTCTCTCACAGCACGCCGAGCGGAGCGTGGGTTTTTTTTTACTGCCCTGATTGGGAAGAATCGATCTGTAAGCCTTGAAGAGTTCGCGGAGGATGCCGGGAGACCCGATGCGTCTACATTCATCCGGCTGCTTGTTGAGCATCTTCCTGCTGTGTGCCTTCCAAAAAGAAGTCCTGAAAAGGAGTCCTGTTTAAAAAAAAAGTCTCCTTGGTGATCAGTTCTCCTGTAGTTGTGTATATTCAGGCAGCCTGTGTGCCACCTTCCCTGCGAGGTTTGTTTATATTCCAGTGAGTTCCCACCCTCTTGAGCTCTGCACTATGCTTTAATCAGATGTGGCAGCCCAATCTTCCACTCAACAAGCGAAAACCCCCAGGAGCTGAACACAGCACAAACCTAAATCCCTGGCTACAGCCTTCTTGAAGACTCAGGGTAGCAATTCCTTGCTCCGTGTTTATTTTCTTTTTATTTCTTAAACCACCTAAGCTCATGGAATCTTTGAGTTTGCAGTACGCTGAAGCGTTGCAACTGTAAGTTAACCAATACTTTGTCTGCGCACTGGGCTGTGTGGGGATCTCTCTGTGACTTGTCAATATTTAAGAAAGAAAGTTGTTTTAAGAAGTTGGCTGGAAATGTAGGATAGCTAGAACAGGGCACTGCATTGTGGTTTTAGAACAACCCTTGATCCTGGGCTGGTGCTCCTTGAATTTCTAGGAGCAAGTCATAAGAGCTAGCTCAGTGATAAGACTGTGGCAGAAAGTCCAGCAATCATTTCTAAGGTGATATCAGTTTGTAAGTTTGTTTTCAAAATAACAAAAGCTATTCAGTGGAATAATGTCCACTAAACAATCAACAGTAAATTAGAAAGATCCTCCCTCCCAATAACAGCTAGAACTGTAACTTTTAAAAGATAGTTTTGATAGAGAATAGGTTGTTTGGGGGGGGTTGTCCTTTTAAAAAAAAATTAAGATCACATATGCTTTATTTTATTTATGTAATTAACCTAAGTGTGTGCATACAATTGTCTAAAGAAAGTATTAATGATGTCTTTACTCCCGGAGGGGAAGCTCTTTTTTTGTTTGTTGTTTTGAGGTTCTACCCTGATTTTCCCACGTTCCAGTGATTTCTGAGAACTCTGAGCTTACGTGTCATCTCCGTTCATTTTCTACAGGACAATCTCAGCGAACTCAAGGATTCTGCAGTTAAGGTTTGAATCTTTCACCCACCTTCAGATTTTTAAAAATTGCATTTGCAGTGGTAACTGATCATGTTGAAAGGTTTGGTAAATGAGTACACCACAGTGTTGTGTACAGTTGACAGACCACCATGACAGACAACATTGTGTTATTCTGGTGTGTTGCAGCTTTTCAGTCTGTTCGAGATTTGGTGATTCCTTATGGAGAAGACAATTACTGTTTTTCATTAAGTTTATCTAACAGCTTGCAAGTTTGTCTTATCCCATTTACTTGCCCAAAATGATTAAATTCACACAATGTGCTAAGTCATGATTTATTAAATAACCATAACTGGCATGTTTCCATAGGCCACAGAGCCAGAGATCATGGTTTCAAAGTCCAGAAGCACACCACTTGCTAAGCTGAAACAACATAGACTCCATGATGTCATAGTACAAAGTATGAATCCAACCAGGCATGGTCTTCCTCTCTCAGATCAAGTAGGTGTCAGAAGGACGCCATCCCTTCTCATAATGCTGGAATGGTTGAGAATAGCCTTCCAGAAGATGTTGGCCTGTTGATCATCATCCTTAATCATTGGCCATGCAGACAGGTGGGAGATGTCATGCCAGAGGCTACTCATTTGTCACCCCTATTGGAGACTATGCTTTGCAGTTCTCTGCAACAAACCATGAGTTCCAGGAAAGATTTGCAGAGATTATTCCACAGTCATACCTGAAAACACAAGATTAATCTTATTGATCCCTCCCTTTGTTAGCCACTTACTATTTGTAAATATGTCGAATGAAAGAATCATATTGGGTATGTTGATGTATATATATGTAAATATTCATGTATTCAAAGAATATGTGCAACTCACCCCCATCCAGTCAAATTGTTGGTTAGAGTCAATGCAAATTTGTTCGAATATATTTGGGGAAGGGAGGAGGAAACAAATCCAATTCACAAATTGGCATCAAATATTGAATGGCTTTTGAATCAAAACTTTGCCTGTCTTTTACGTATTTATTCATTTGTGTGTTTCTTTCAAACTTTTATCACAAATAATTTTATCCCTTTTCCACTGAGTTTCAGTTGGACAGTGGCCCTAACTCTAAAGGAAATAAGCTTCTGTTTTTTGCTCACCAATAGCAATATCGCCCAACCAAGTCTTTTCAGGATGTGTGTCGAAAAACTTGAGTTCTGACAATGAAAGTCAGGTGAGCTGTTTGATGGAGAAACTGGTGAAAAGCCAGCTAGAAAACAAGCAGATCAGGCAACATCAGGAAGCTAAGAATCAGGAGTACTGAACTTGGTGATTCCTTCTGCTAAGTAACTCTAGTAGTATAATTATGGCTCTACCTGTATCCAGTTCATTATGGCATCTAAATTTTGAGCAAAGAGCAATATGGCAGGGATTCTGGATCCAGTAAGAAAAAGTTACATTTAATAATCAAGATGATACCACTAAATTCCAGGGATTTGGGGTATACTGACAAAGAAATTCTACCACTCACAACAGCCTCTTTGGACTTAGCATCATCATCCCACTGAATGGTAGATGGTGTGAAGCAGTAGAAGGCATAGTGGAGTGCAGTCTTTCTTAACCTTGGCCACTTTAAGGTGTATAGACTTCAGCATGACCTAGACTCCTGCCATCATCAAGCAACCTTCAAAAAACATATATAAAGTAGGATTGACATCTAAAATAGGAGTGAGTGATTTGTGACCCCAACTCCCCTAAACACCCCCAAGTTAGCCTATTTGGGGCTATTTTTTCAGATTTAGGATGTTAGAAGGAATAGAGTCTTGATTTCCTGGTTCCATTCCTGCCCCTAACCTTTCCTACAATGTCAAATATATGCCCAAATAGATCAGCTGCACCCAGTGGCTTCATAGCATCAATGAGAGGTGTTTTGTGATCTTCCAGAATCTAATTTTCTAAGATCTAAAGGAGTCTGGTCTTACCAAACAGGGTCAAAGATGGCTTTCAAATAAGGGTGCTGCAACTCTTTCTGTAATTATGACAATGCTGAATTCAGCATTTATGATTTCATTCGGAATAATTTTTGGTTTTGGTGATGGATATATCTAAGGTTAGGGAATCCAAAACAAGCCAGAAACTAAAAAAAAATTATTGGGGACTAATATGACTAGAATAAAACCGAATATCCTGGTACCTTCAGCCTCAGTCCACATAGAAATGATGCATTGTACCTGGAGGATATGTATCTTCCTGTATCTTTAGATGGTATTAGAGGAAAACCTAGAGGGGTCTTCTCCTGAATAGTTCCAATGACGAGTGTCATTTTTTAAAAAGAAGCAAAATACAGGGTGCCTCTTAGGGACATGTTGCTAACTCATCATTTCTCCATTTTTTCCCCTTAACCTTTCATTATGATTTGTCCTCTTTTATTCATTTATTTTTGGTCTGCAGATAAGGGTGTTTTTCTTTGTGGTGAGCCACTTTGGAAAATAGTCTTAAAACTGAGGCAAAAATGCAGCAAATTAATAATAACAGGAACCTAGGCAATTTTCAATTAAGACTGGAGTTCTCTCTCTTTTTGGCCCACCAATGGACCAAAATTGCCCTTAGGGAAGTTGGACACAGCCTAATCACGTTTGAGAGAAATGGGAGAGAATGAGTCTTACCTGCAGAATCGTAAATTTTGAAAATAACTCACTTGGAGAGAGTGGGTAGAACTCTTCTACCAGCTTCCACCCACATCTGAATTGCTTTCCTCAGACATGTGGCTGTTCCATTATTTTAAAATATGTTAAATTCTCTCTCCTTGGCAACTGCCTACACACATCCAAGTCGTTCTATAAAAAAACAAAGCATAGGTGGTTTGCAGCTGCCTTCTTCCAGATATTTCTCCCTCCCCACTTCAGTTTCTCAGTCCAGTTTGCAGCTCTGAGATTTGCTGTTCATCTTCCATCCAAATGCTAATCAAATTTGACCGTGCTTAGCTTTGTGAGATAATTCCAAATCATCTGATGCTGCCTGCTGTGACTTCTTGTTTAAATAACCTCACAGCCAATATTTGGAGCATGACTGAGTATCTCTTTCCTTCCTCGCCTTTCCCTTATTACAGACTTATGAAATTTAGGGTGCTTTTAAAGCAATCTCATAGTACTATTTTGAGAGGTGATTTTATCTTCATGGCCAAAAAAAATGAATTTGTGGTTGTAGTTTGTGATCATTCAATATATTTCCAGTATAATGTGAAACTTCTGCCTGAGAGAAAGAAATAAAGCAGCATTTTGGTGCAAGAAACTATTCTTTTCATGGACTGCATGTGGTAATCTTTGATACTGGTTTAACTTAACAGCACTACATTAACCACTCCGCTCCAGCATTGTCCAAAAGTAAGGAGAGAGAAGTAGACAAGAAAGATTTGGATAAATCAAGGGAAAGATCCAGAGAGAGAGAAAAGAAAGATGAAAAAGAAAGGAAAGACCGAAAAAGGGTTTGTGATTTCTGAATATTCATGATACTGAACACTAAGATTATACATTATCTTGAACTTTTCTGACAAAAATTGCTATGGGCAACTGTCTAGAAGCTTTTATAGTTAAAATCAACTGGGGAGGAATGAGGCAATTCAAAGGAAGAAGCGGCTTTTAACAGCTCGGTTGTTTTTAAACATAATATTTACAAACTTGTATTTCTAAAAGAAATCTATCTTGATGTTGTACCCAACCAGGATCATTCCAATAATGACCGAGAAATTCCCCAAGATACAACCAAGCGTCGCAAAGAGGAAAATGGAACAAGTATGTCCTCTCTTGCTGCTTCTCTCCTCATTAACCCCTTGTTGGTACCATGGATGCCTTATTGATAGTGTTGGTTGGTTTATTTGTTCTACCCTAGCTGGTTCCTCTAAACACAGTAAGAGTGAAAGTCCTTCCGATTCTCCCCCTCGTTCAAATGAGAAGGAAAAGGAGAAAAACAAATCAAAATCTTCAAGCAAAGAGAAAGGAGATTCCATCAAAGTTGAAAAGATGGAGAAAAGCTCTTCTGGGAGCAAAAAGGTAAGGCAATTGTTTATGTTTCTGGTGGATTGTAACCAAACTCTTCCTTCATTTGATTAGATTGGGTATTCAACATTTGGTATCATTTGAAGCTTATTTGTTCTCTTCAGGACCAGAATTAATTAACCAGAACTCCATTAATAGATTTGGAATTATTGAATGAGTGAAGAGGAATGCAGAAGTGTGGGGTTTTGTTTAGGAAAAACCAATTCCTTCATTGGTATAATAAAAAAAACCTGACAGATTTTCCCTGATCCATAAACAAACTGCTAAAATATGATGTGTTTAAGTCATATTTAGTAGTAAAAATTGCAAAAATTTGCAAAGTTTCTTACAAGATGTTATTGGAGACATTTTGCCTTCTCTCTGGAAAGCTTTTCCAATCCATCTAAAAATGAAAAAGAATGGTCAGGAAAAATGTACGTTTCTAAAAAGGGGGTGGGGAGAGGTGAGAAAACATAGCAAGGTTACACACAGCTAGTTATGCTTTCTCATCTTTCCCCATCCCCCTTTTTAGAAACATACATTTTTCCTGACCATTCTTTTTCATTTTTAGATAGATTGAAATAGTCTTCCAGAGAGAAGGCAAAATATCTCCAATAACATTTTGTAATTAAAGTCCAGTTGTCTTTTTCAAAAACGTTGCAAATTTTTGCAATGTTTTACTACCTACCATGACCTGGATTAATGAGAACATTCACAGATATAAGTCATTTTTATTTTTTTCCCTCTCATTTTTGTCTAGGAGTCCAGGCATGATAAAGAAAAACCAGAGAAAAAAGAAAAACGGGATAGTACTGGGGGAAAAGAAGAAAAAAAACAATATCCTTTTGTTGTGTTATCATTAGTAGTCATTGAAATGATTTTTTTTTAAGAATTGCTTTTCAAAAATAATTCCCTTAATATTTGATCTACCCATAAGTCTTCAGACAAGCACAGATAATAACCACCATTCTGACCAAGGTGAGCATAATTTTTGGATCTCTCATTGGAGATGGAAGAATACAGTTGCAGCATCGTTCATGGGGCAAATTGCTTTGAAGGAATTGTCCTTTCATTGTAACTTGGTTGGGCCTTCAAGAGTGGTTCCTGCTCAAACTATCCTGCTGTTAGAAGGTCAAACCAAAAGTAGGTTTAGGGAGATACCCGTTAACCGCAGGATGAAACACATACTTTGTGGGCAAATGTTCTTTGTTAACTAAGTTGGAGTTGCTCTGTGAGGAGATGCCCTGAGATGATTGTGTGGCAGTCTTGAATATAAATCGAAAGGCAAAGTTGGTGTTTCAATATTTTTGTTAATTCATTCCCATAATTGTCCCAAGGTTTAGTTAACGCATTAGTATGTCGAAGCTAAGCATTCTTTCCCAATTACCTCTATGCCGTAAAGGATTATTCGTTTTCAAGTGTCAAAACGGAGTAGAGGCAACTATCTTTAGGAAATGAACTACGAGAATCCTGAGGAGGAAATTAGAGTTGGGCCTTCAAAGTCCAACCTGTGACTATATGTAAACTCCATCATGGGCTAAGTTCACTTTGGCACCATCATCTCTGCTTTATTTAATGCATGGGATCGGGGTGGGCCATTCTCGTTTCCTTCCGCTTCTTTCACTCCTGGCTCCTTTCAGAAATGCATCTTAACCGTTAGTTGCAATCCTCTCCGTTTTAGGTGAGTTCAGACAAGAAGATGGTGAGCTGTGGCCAGACCTGAGTTTTCTGGAATACGGATTGCACAGAAGATTGTGAATGAAGAGGACCTGTCTCCATCTCTTTAACTTATTCACTTCTCTGCTTTATTTCTCTCCTGTTGTACATTACTGTAATTTTAACTTGTCGCTTTAGTTTCTTAAACATTTATTTTCAGTACCTGGCTGGAAGTGTTACCTGTTCCATATTTTTAGCACAATGTGCTGCCAACAGTTGCCATCGTGCAAAGGAGGTTTTCATATGTACAGAGTTCTGCTTTAGGTTACCAAAATACTTCCTCCATTTACCATTTATTTTTCTTCAATTGGAAATGCATTACTTTAGGTGTTTGAAAAAACAACAACAAATAAACAGTTATTGAACGTTTGGAATTTACCTCATTTAAAAAAAATCCAGTTTTTATTTATTGTTTTTAATATTGATAACTAAAACCAAGGGGGATCACTGTTTTCCAGCAATGCTAAGGAAGTATTTGTATATTATGTGCACACAGTGACTTGTTTAAGAAAGAAAGAAGAGGAATTCCCCATGCTCTGTTGCTCTTCACTATACACCTTACATTTGTCATAATGTTTTTAGAGAAAATGGGAAAGACTTTCTTCCAAACAGAAATTCAGACAAATTAGGTTTCAATATTACAACTACAGGAACTTTGTATCGGTGGACTTTAGTCAAAAACGTTTCACAATGACATTTTTAAAAAAAAACGAAAATTTTTTTATCTGAAATTCTACCAGTGTAACTTTTTTTCTAAATAAAAAATAGTTTTCTCAATGGGTCGTAAATCCTTGTGTGTGTTGCTTATTCAAGTGTTTAATGGGATGAAATTCAAGTTGTGCTTGTACTTCGATCGTCTTTATTTACTTTTTAAAACTGGCAGGTTATTTTTTAGTATGAAAAATACCGAAGGCCGTTGTTGCATTCTTGGCCTAGGCCATTTGATTATACTTTTTGTTTTGGTTATTTATTTCTGATTTATTTATTTAAGATACGTATATAGCCACCCATCTTCTAACCAGGTCTGGATGGCTCCCAATCCAAAGTTAAAACAACATATAAAATCATATTAAAACTATGCAAGTAAACAGATTAAAACATTACATTTCTTAGTAACAAATATGTCATTCCATCCAAGATTTGCCAAAATTGTATTATTCCTGCAATCTACCTATAAACGCAATTGTTTGATCAAAAGAAGGGGCAGAATTCATCCGGCTTTTTTTTAACACTTTCAACAAATCCATTTTCGCTTTTCAGTTATAAAAGGGCTAAAAAAACTACTGTAAGGAAATGCTTGATTTCAGGATCTTATCATGATAATAAGGACAATAAAAAAATCGAAGGCATAAACCATCAATATTTCTAAATCAACTTGCAGTAGAAAGCTTTGTAAGCATCTGGACAATTGAAGATAGATTTTGAAAAGTTGCTTCAAAAGTAAAACTTTTTTTACAGCTACCAAAGGTAAGGGCGGGCAGGTTTTTGTGAAATGGAGCCTGGAAAATCCCACTGGCTTGCACAGTTTTGCTGTAAACATGTCAGAAAGGAAAACATTGATTTTACAATGGCTTGACGTGGTTTTTTTTTTCTGAAGTGAAGATATAAACAGGCCTTCATTGTTTCTCTGAATGATTTTTTTTAATTGTTTAAAAGGCCATTGAGACTTTGAAATCAATTTGTAATGATTTCTCTTGCTGAGAAAAGTTACACAGTAAGTTAAATGTTTTAACTTCGTTTACGGTGAGGAATTTTTAAGAATAAGGAGAGAGAGAATGAGTTGCTAGTTAAAACTCTTAACGACAGGGCAATCTAAATTATTTTATAATTTAGAGATGGCTCATCTCGCTCCCACCGACTGGGAAGTGTACAAATAGAAAAACCATATAAAAATGCTATGGATTAATAATAAAGGGAAGCAGGTAAAACAAGGATAGAATAAACATTTAAAAAGTGGAGGAGGGCCTCCAGTTAACAATCACTCTTGCCAACGGTTGTTGCAACAGTAAACTGTAGCAATAAAATGGCCCAAAGAAAAAGTAAGAAAATGCATATATATCGCTACGTAAATCCATAAATACAAGTAATCTCAATCCACTAATGCAACAGAAAAGCCCTACAATATATCTACCTAGCTTTTTCCAACCTGTATAAATATTCTTGATAGGTGGACTTCACCTCTACAAAGGCCATAACCAGACAATATTGGCAAATGAAATCCACCCTTCGGTCACTAGTTGGGGAACATGGAAAAAGTTGTACATGCTGTGCATAGTTTTCTGACTCTACGTAAGTCTTCCTCTTGTACTTGGCAAATTGCATTTGGTTCATTTTTTCTTTCCTGGTTGAATCAAATAAGGCCTTAGGACTGAGAACCTTATAATGCATCAGGTGCTTAAACTGATTTCTTTGAAGTCTTCAAAGTCGTCTTTGCAAAGTAAGGATTAAAGAAGTGGAATTTTTATTACCTTATGCGAGAAAGAAATCGACACGAAGAAAATCCAACGTGCTAAATTATATTTACTGCATCATTTTATTAAAATAGAAGCCGGTGGAGGTGATGAACTCTAAAACTGGGTTTACCTGGAGCTCTTACACAAATTTCTCTGGGAGGAATTTACTATGCAATGTTTGTAAAATAGCATTTGGTGAACTGCTGGTGGAGTTTTTACAAAACAGTCACACGTGTGTTTTAATAATTCCTAGCCAGAGAATCTGAAAATGTCCTATTGTCGACAGCAAGCAGGGAGGTCTCTTACTCTAGTGTAAAACAGATGTAGAAAATTCATGGCTGATAGGTAACTAATGGCCAAAGGGTACCTAGGTTTCCAGGGTAGCACAAGTAATTACACCCATTTCACTGTTTTTGCAAATAATTGCTTGCGTCGCGGAGTTGATTTCATTTATTTATTAAACGTATAAGTCTAGCGCTCTCATTTTTTCAATCTATATGCTGAACATACAGGGTGTACCCAAAGCCAGGCCCCCTTAGACCAATAGAAGATCTCAAGACCAACATACAAGTACTTGTGAGCAACAAAAGTTTAAAAAGCAGGCATCTGGATTGGATTTTTCAAGTAGAAGACGTTTCACCTTTTATCCAAAAGG
>JANHZU010005199.1:32946-47776 GCA_032468055.1 Acrochordus granulatus | reverse complement strand
AAGCAGCTGAGAACAACTACAAGAAGTTGCAGAAACTGGTCCCCTTTGCAGTCCCATTCCGGCGTCGTTTTTCCTTATTTTGAAGGGGGTGATGCAAGGCTGAGCCAGCACACTTCGTCGGAGCGCAGCGCAGCGCAAGGGCGACGTGTTCCCAGGTTTTCCAGAACTGCATGACGAGGAGGACCAACTCTGCAGTCTCTCAGTTTAGGACTCGGTGAAAATCAGATCTGTTTTGTCCTGAAGAAAGGGAAGGGCAGTTCTAAGGGGACGGATCACAGGGAACGAATTTCGGGTTTGTTTCTTCTCGAAGATCAATCTACGATTTAAGAAAGCACTTGGAGGTGATCGATAGAATGGCTAGCACACCTGCCTGCCTTGCCTCTCTCCAAAGCAACTTTAATAGAACAGCTGGAATGAAATGCACATTTTATATCTATATATATGTGTGTGTGTGTTATATATATATATATATAATTTGCATGCACATTTCCTTCAAACACTGAGGTCTGGGGTAGCAACGGTATAAGCAGAATCCCTAATACCGGAAAGAAGAAAAAGGAAGAAAAAGGGTGTGACCGTATCCCACATTTCAATGAACAGACCGTTCCAGGAAGATAAGCAGTGGCATTCTGAGGTGTTTTAGGAATAGCTTAATACTTTTCATAAGCAGGAAAAGGAGGGGCTGGAACATCCTTTCTTTCCCCAAAAAGATCGTCCAGGTTTTCTGTGCAGCGGTATCAAAGAATGGCTTCTGTTGAACGTTTTGATTTTTTTCCCCCGTCGTCTTCTTCTGTTTGTACGAGACTACCTGTCAGGCCTGTCTTCTTTATGAATATTGTCTGCTGAACGGACCGTTTTCTCGCCACATTTTGTTTTCAAGCAAAGCAAAAATATTTTTGATGGTTTGCATTGTTTCTAAAGTCTTAAGAATCTCCTGTTAAGGCACTGAAGGAAGAAAAGAAAAGAATCCTATGAAAAGTTCATTGCACCATCATCAATATTGTGTCGAAACCGACACCCAGGAGACAGGAAAATTGGCTCAGGTGACCAGGATCACTGAAGTACTCTTCAGTGGGGATCTCAGTTGTTCCTCCCTTTGCAAGCCATGTTTTAAGTGCTGGATCTGTAACGAGATGACAAAAAGCTCAGCTGTATCCCATAGAATGAGGACTGCTTGCTGGGATCAGGAAGCAAACCACCCCATTACATTTCCTCCCCCTCCCCTTAGATTTCTCTGATTAAATGGTATGGTCCAAACAGTCCCCCCTGCATTTTTCTAGCTGTCCTCTTAAGATTTAGGGGTTAACTATAGATCTGAGAAGAATGAAATAATTGATCTGAAAAGGCTGTTCAAGGTATTCATTTCATATAGTTGAAACTGGCATCTTGGGGTACAGCATCTTTTGAGAGAGAAATGGTCAGCTGCTACTTACATGCTACAGATGGAAAACCAAAAGGATAGTGAGAGGCCCAGGGACAAAAAAGGACTTGTCCCCTCAATGGGATAAAAAGGAGCAAGGCATCAAGGGGCTGTTAACGATGCAACCTTGTTCACATTTTTACAGAATTGTCTCTTGCTGAGGCTAGTTCTTTTAAGGTTTACAGAGATGGTTACGCTGGGTTGGAGCCACTTTCCATCGGCTGTGTTTTAGTCCTGCTGAATCCAATAGAATTTAAGTTAAGTTGAGTTGAGTCTTAGTCATCAAAGCCACTGGTTTGAATCTATAGCTTTCCTGTGGGGTAAGGTCTCCTTTATATGGAGGACAACTGCTGTGGATCTAACTGACATGATATTGCTAAAACCTCAACCCGGGTTAGCAAGATAGAATTCTCACATTCCCAAAGTATCTGAATTTGCCCAAACGTATAAACCATATTATGGATTCAACCCAGAATCAGATCCCAGTTTAGCCTGGTTACTGACTTCATCGTGAAGATCGGCAGCCAAAGAGTTGCATCTTCAAGAAGGTTTTTGGATTCACACGAGAGCTCTTAAAACCAAAGTGGCACGATTCTTTTTCAAATTTGCAAATGCTCCAGCAGGAACTTGACCAACAGAAAATGGGATTTGCAGTTCAAACACAGCCTTCCCCAAGATCTGGATATCCAAGGTTGGAATATCTGATTGTACTGGATATTCTAATTGTATGGCCCAGAAATATCCATGACACATTGGTGCATGGTAGAGAGTTAGACTACAGCTCTCCCACAGATGCCTTCTTAAAAGGGGCAACTGGGCTTTCTTGGTTTTTCTCTTAAAGACATTTCGCTTCCGATCCAAGAAGCTTCTTCAGCTTTAACTAACTGGTGGGGGATGGAAGGAATGAAAGGGCTGAAGAAGCTTCTTGGACGGGAAGTGAAACATCTTCAAGAGAAAAACCAAAGAAGTCCAGTTGCCACTTTTGAGTAAGCATCTTTGTGATAATCATGACCTGGATGACTGAGAATCTCCACAGCCTCCAGCTCTCGTAACTCCAAAACAACATGGCCATCTGGAAGGCAACTGCTTGGAGAAATCTTGGCATACAGAGAGAACAAATTGCAAAAGTGAAAAAAAAAATCTTCCTGACACTTGTCCCCTTCCCATATGCCACCTGTGAGAAATCAAGCAGATTTTTTTTGAAATAGGTCTCCACATTCCAAGTCTGAATGAATCTACTTTTTCTGAAAGCCACCAATCTCCTAACATGATGTCTGTGTGATAGCAGGGACCAGTGGAGACATCTGACTTGAGAGAAAACAGGATACAAAACCTGCTTTGTTCGTCAAGGAAAGTAGAGTCCATGTCCTCCACTTTATGGAAAGGAGATGTTATGATTCCTTATTATTTAGTCAGTCATCAGTTTTATGATTTAAGTAACAATAACAGGTATAGGTTAGAACTTTGCCCAATACTCTTCAGTACCTCTAAAGTTCTCTTTCATTGGCGATATGAAAAAGATCTCTTAAAAGTACTTACCGCTGCTCCACAGTTCCCTTTAATATATGCAAGCAAATATCATTCGCGGTATATAAGATAATTTTAAAAGACAGGGGGGAAACTGTAAGCATTTTCATTTTATGTGTGTGCGTTTGGATGGTCAATATTGTCAGCACGATGGAACATATGGCTGCAGAACTAAGGAGAAAAAAATAAGATGCTTCCTCAAGACCCAGATTTGGGGACTCTGTGACGGAGCAACACATTCATGATATTTCAGGAATTAGTGTAACTTGGAGTTTAAATTGCGAGCTTCAAAATCTCTGGAGGGATGTGACAACAAATGAATTAAGGACTTTTTAAAAATAACTAAATGTAAGTGCGTCCTGGTGAGAAGCGAAGATCCAAATTTGAGTAAAATTGACATTATATTAAAATATCATGTTCATATGATGATGCAAAGCTACTCTGGATAACTGCATTTCCGTTGAACAATTGGATGGAATTTCAGTCTTTATCATAATTTTCTCTAATGTATAATTCTCCAAAACCGAATCAAATAGGCAGAATTTCTTGCTCATTACTGCAATTTCCTGGAATTAAACTGAGAAGGGAAATGAGTTATCATTTTCAAGAAATAAATAAGAACCTATGCTCATTTTCTGAGCAAAAAGTGTCATGGCATGAAAAGGATGGATATTATCTCATCTCCAGGTAATACTTAATTTATTGTACGTAAATATAGGACTTCTCTGTTAAATACTGCATTTTATCACAGCAAGTTGTTCCACCAGAAACAGACAGGTGGTTTGAAGCACCCCCTCCATTGGGAGGCTCCATCTGGCTGACAAGTGATTTAAGACTCAACCCAATCAATTTTGTGAATTAAAAATGGGGTTTCTAGCAGCGTTGTGCCCAACGTCTGAGATGTAAAATCCTAAAATGTTATTCCACATGAAGAGGGAGAAGAGAACACCCAAACATATCAACATCAGGGACACCAACACAAAAAGCAGTGGATTTGCTTACTCAACCTTTAGTCATACCACTAGATCTTTACACTTTCTGTTCCATACACGTTGTATCCTTCTCTGTACGTAGCATAATTCTGGGTATTGGGTGCAGGAGCAGGCTTAAAGTTTTGAGTGTTCTTTGTGAGTTTCATTCGTTTGGACTCGGCTCGAGACTTGTAACAGAACTCTATCAAGGCCACCGTCATGGCAAGGCCAAGGCCCCCAACGAGGATATAAAAAACCCCTGCCACATTGCTCAAGCTGAGTGCACTTGTCTTGTCCTAAGAAAAACGAACCAGTCGGTTAGCTTTACAGTAGACAGACAACAGACAGATGGACAATGTGTTACTGTGTAAAAGAACAAGAGGGATCTGCTAGGAGAACCTAAGACTTTTCCCACACTAGAGCTTAAAGCTCTTTGCAACCAAATCTTTCAAACTACGATTGTCAAGACTTCTGCCAGATTCAAGTCACAAAACATGCCCCAGAAAAAAAAAGTTTTGTCAGAGGAACACATCCCAGAAATGAAAATTTATCTCCTCCATCATTTCTTTCCTACTAGTTATGTACAATGATAGAACATTAGCTCTGGACTCTTAACCATGTTTCACAGTTGTTATGTTCACAGTTGTTATGATGAGTATGACTGTATAACCTAACCTTCCCTTGGAATTTTGTCAGATTTTCCCACTGGAGTGGGGCTGAAGAAAGCAGGGTGAATTTAGAAAATCAAAAAAGAACAAAAAAAGAAGAGACAAAGGTCTTTGGTATTCTTGATTTTAAGGCATAGGCAAATTATCCAAATTTAACTCACATTTTCCCTGACATTTCAACAGACGTAAGAAGTCGGTCAGTTACTCTAAGGCTGAGCTCACTAATGCTCATTTCGGTCTGATCGTCAGGGTGGGGCATTGAGCGAAGAAACAAACAAGAACCCAGCCAAAAATCAAATGGGTATCTACTCTCTACGCTGTATCCTTAAGGGGAAAAATAGTTGTCCTTTCTTTCTTTCTTTTTTTTTTGTCGGAAACGTCATTGTAACCATTTTGCTGCTGAATTGGATCTACCGAATCCCTTGGTTCTCAGTCATTTGGACTCCTTATAGTTGGAG
Source organism: Acrochordus granulatus (assembly GCA_032468055.1). Taxonomy (NCBI): domain Eukaryota; kingdom Metazoa; phylum Chordata; class Lepidosauria; order Squamata; family Acrochordidae; genus Acrochordus; species Acrochordus granulatus. The sequence goes on along the minus strand of JANHZU010005199.1, from coordinate 42,732 downwards.
CTGTGACACAAAGAAAATCAGATGGCTTGTCAACATGAGAAAGTTGTGCTGGTGCCACTGAGTGTGAATTGGAAACTCAGTCAAACCGAGTCAGGTCCCAAGGTGGACAGAACCCTTTTGGACTTCCAAGGGTGAGTCTCTTGGCCCTGGTGAAAAGCAGACTTAGTAAGCAACATGAAGCACCTAACGACTTTAACACTGCAGGAAGGAGAGGAGTCCACCTAACTAGACACCGGGTGGACTGCAAAATCCAACTTAGTGCACAAAAGATGGCAATGAAGAGAAGCCATGGGTTCTTCCATGCTTAAAAAAATCTATCATCCCAAAAGCACTGTCCGCACAAGGGGCACGACCCAGCTTCACAACTGACTCATTTTAAAACCAACACAACTCTCTTATGTAGGCAAGGCCTGAGTGGTTGATGTCAATCTGGATTCCAGACCAATCTGGCAGGTCTTACAGAAAACTGGTGCTTTTCAAAAGTTGCAGGTTAAGCCTCAGTTTACCATAAGAATAAAAATGGTAGTGGTAGTTTTTGCAATAGGTCCACCAAAGAAGCTTCTCATACTGACTTCCCTAATCATCTTTCCCCAGATATATCAATTGGAGCCAGAGAAAGACAAAGGCAGGCTGAGAAGCCTAGATATGACTGTCTTCGTTGAATTTTAAGTTTTCTGATTACATTTAAAATTTGAGTTACAACGAGGCTGATCCTGCAATGGTGCATTTAAACATCCATCGGCCCAAAAGTCAACTTAAATTTAAAAGGCTATGTCCTAGCCCTCCTGAAATCAAGTGCATTTCTTGTGACTTCAGCAGGGCCAGGGGATGGAGCCTTCTGAAAAACTTCTAAGAACGCTGATTATGAAAATGACCACAGCCTTACTTTTCATCTCAAACCAAGGCACAACTAAGAAAGGGAGGCACTCCGTTCCTGTTCATTTACAACGGGAACTGGACATCAAGATGTGCTTTGTGCCTTGAAAACTGCATCCACGATGTCATGTGAGTACTTGGGGGGAGGGCTTGAAATTGTTCCATTAAATACATCTCCATGGTGCATCCCAAGTAAGCAGATCAAAAAGGGAAACTGGGAATCGAAGGCCCGCGCTCAACTTCTGCAATGGAATACACGTGCCAAGCAAGTTCCACCACAGAAGCCAGCACAGGGTCGCTCCACAATCATCACCCCAGCAATCAACATAATTTGTGTGCCTATAAGCTGAAAACCATCCCATAAAAAAGGAAATCAAAATGTGAGGTCGCAAAATTTTTTTGGTATGGAATGTGGCAATACAGTAGCAAAATGGTTTGATGAATAATCGTTAAAAAATCAAATGGCTAACATTTATGGAATGAGTTTGCAATAAAACAATGCAATGTTAGATTTTTTTTTGGAAAAAAAACCCTCCAAATCTGTCTTGGAAAAAAAAGAGGATATGTTATGCTCATCCTCTCAAAAATACTCATCTTTAGTATTCACATATCTTTTGGGTTGTTTTTTTTCTCTCTCTCTCCTCTATCACTGTATACAGAAAATAATTCTGGGGATCTCTTTTTTTTGTAAGTTTTGAGAAGATAAAGATAACAATGAAAGGCAACTTCTTTCTCATTGCATATTTATTTGGGCAAACTGAAGGAGCCATTGGAGATTATTTATATTGAGTGACTTTGGCCAGTTTCAAGGACTAATAAATTAAAATAAATCCTCTTGGCTTTAAAAAGATTGACAGTGAGTGGAAAGAAAGACTAAAGTTGCATCATATGAAAAAGGGGGGGGAGAAAAGAAAGGCTATTTCTTTGTCAATTTTTCAATGGACTTGTTTGCATGTAAAAATAGTTCTCTGCTTAACCTTCTGAAGATAAAAGAGTTAAAATTTATGGAATGCATTTGCAATAAAACAATGCATTTCTTAGATTGGAAAAAACCCTCCAAGTCTTTCTAGAACAATAGTAAAGGATGTTTTATGCCTTTTAAAGTATCCACTCAAAAATAATCATCTTTTGCACTCATGTGCCTCTTGTCGGTTGCTTGGTTGGTTTTTCCCCCCATCAATGTATTCAGAAGGAAGTTTCAAACATTTTCTAGGGGACTCTCTGCCTTTTGCAAAATCTGAGCAGATAAAGGTGACAATCAAAAGCAAACTTCTCTCTTGATGCACGTTTTTATCTGTGCGAAACAGAGAAGCCACTGGAAATTATTGGTGGTGAGTGACTTTGGCCCCAAAAAAAATCTCCCTTGACTTTAAAAAAGAGAGAGAGGGAAGAAAGCAAGAATGAAGTTGCATCAAATGCAAAGGAAAAAAACAAGTTATTGCAAAAAAGAAAGAAAAGAAAAGAAAGTCAGGCTGTCCCTTTAGCTAATTCTTCAATGGACTTCTCTTTTCGGGTGTAAAAAATAGTTCACTGCTTAACCTTTGGAGGACAAAGAGTTAACTTTGGGGAGAAATAAAACGGGGGTTCAAAAATAATAATAATTTAAAAAAAAGCGATTACAGAAAATCCTTCAGCAAACTGACCTTGCTTCCGGAATCCTTCGCACCACATTCACCTTTATCGTACCACCATTTGTTTTTCAGCTTGTCTAAGATGCCTTGTTCACTGAGTTTCAATACTGCAAGGTTTACAGGAGTTCTTTACGTGGGAAATAACATAAATAACATTATATTATGTTATTTTATGTTATTCAAGCTTTAAACTACTTTAAAACTATACAAAGCGATAAAGCAGGGTTCCTGGCCGCAAACGTCAAAGATTATATCTCTAGATCGGTCTATATAGGAATATTTAGCTCATACTGCAGGCAAACTGGATCAAACCCCTTTAAAGAAAGTTTAAACTTCTAGAACACCACTCGATCACCAGGTCCTGCCCATATCGCTTTGAGTAATCGGCACATGCTGTTAGATCGTTCCGTGGAAAGCGTGGCGTCCAATTTCCCCGTTTGGTGTTTGCCTTTCACGGTGGAGACCGCGAATCGGCTCGCAGTAGCTTTGGAGCAGACTTGGGAGGGACAGAAAAGTTCATCCCCAAGGGGTTCCTTATTGAACTAACAGAAAGGACAAGGCTGGCTCAAACCGCCTTTGAGACCACCACGCTATTTGCAGGGACATCCTAGCCAGAGGCGAGGTCTCTCCCCGCAAGAGGGCCAGAAGAGATCGAGCGCCTTTCTCTCCCAGTGCACAAAGTGAGTTTGCGCTTCTTTCATTCTCGGGTTTAGGGGAGATCTGTAACTCCCCAAACCCGGGGAGGAGTGAATAGACACACAAACAGGCCGACTTAGGATCGACCTCACAAGAACCATGGAGGGGTTCCCCATCATAGTCACAATGTCACGATTTCCTGTTCCCACTGGGAAGTGGGGGGAGGTAAAGAAGCATGTACTGAGGAGAGGGGAGGGTCAGGTTTTTCAAAAACAAAAAAGTAACAATAAATCCACAAATATCCCTGTGTCAACACAAATACCGATTCTGTGACGGTGCAGTTGCTGTCTGAGCTGGGCTGTTTTCCTGCAGACATTTCATGACCAAACTAGGTAACCTTATCAGGGCACTCCACGGTTCAACCCTGAGCTACAAATAGCCTCTTCTATCAATTTTGTGACTTCTCGGTCAACGCGTCCTCTGTCGAAAGCAAAGCTCGAGACTTTGGGATCTGTCCAAAGGCATGTGGTTCTCTGAGCTTCTAAACTAAAGCAGGTCCAAACTCTGTAGTACGTTCAGATGCCGTAGACACCCTTAGGTCAGTAGGCTCCTTTGTGCACCGCTAAGATGGCAGCTGGTTTTTCACAGTTCGAACCTGCGTCGGTCCGCGAGTATAAATTCCCTTATGAAGCTCACGTGGTTTATTCAGCCATGGTTCACTTAAGCAATCATTGGCTGGTTTTGTATGATCTACAACTGACTCCCTATGGCCGAGTTCACATGACATGCGAAGTCATGTTGGGAGAAATACAGAATCATTCAGAAGGACACTGACAACAAACAAGCTTGAGTTCCTTCCGGCATTATTGCGCAACCGCTCCACGCGCCCGCTTGAATGCCACCAACGAGAAGCTCAAGCATTCTATTTATTCTGCTCAAAGCTTCCCAACCCTGATTTAAAAATCCAGAGACAAGAGTGCCTCTCTTGGCTACCGATCTCCTTGAAAGGCACAACTGCCTGCAATATGTTACCATCAGTTGAAAAACATTCAGCAGCAGCCTTCCATGAAATGAAATGCTGTGCACCTCCTATTCTTCCGAGCCAACCTGACACGCTTTATTATCCAAACAGAAAATTGGGCCTCCGACAATATTACGCGCAGAGCATGTGAGGCAGATGATGCGACAACCTTTTCTACCTCTGCCAGAAACCATCCCTGAACTGGAGAATGATAGAATCAGAAGGCTGCTCTCTTTTCGCATCTTTCTGCTGCCTTTCGTAACTTCACTACCAGAGTCCTACATCGCTTAGCCAAAAGGCAGGGCCAGATTGTAGTGACCTTACATTGTAGTTTCAGTCGAATTCACATCTGTAGATGACATCAACTATCTGCAAGCAATTAAGAATTTGTTTAGAAAAGGCACTGCAGGGCTCTGATGTCATGACATGTAGGAATGGTCTTCGGAGACAGGAGGAAGAGCCACAGACTAGGCAACGGACAGAGAAAAGGCAGCTGAGCCCACAGAAGGAACGGGATACGGCAAGCATCTCGGAAGGGACCCTCCTTGCTTGAGCCGTGAAGGTGAGTGGGAGAGTCGTACGTTCAGATTTGCAAGTTTCTGTTGATGCAGGAGGGTCCAACCTTGGCACCTTTAAGGTGTATGGACTTCAACTCCCAGAATTCCTCAGCCAGCCTAGCTGTAGCTTGGGATGCAATTAAAATCCCAGGGTTCTGTGCTTCCAGTGTTGAATTAATCCTTCTTTCCTCCCTCCCTCCCTTCCTTCCCTTTCTGTTCTTCCTGACAGCAGTAGCAGTCAGGATCCCACAGTGTCGTTTGCAGCCCGTGTCTTCTCAGTTTGCTACTGCACTGCTGAACTAACTTCAAACATTGTTTCATGAAAGACGTCGTAGCGGCAGGGGAGCATTAGAAAATGGGGTCTGACCTCCTTCCAGGCTTGTGAACTTTCTGCATGCACCGGACTGTTCTTATATTCTTATGGGTTGGGTTGACTTTTTTGTTTTGTTTTAAATTAAGCCCAAGGAAAACCAACTCCGATTTTTTTCCATTCTTCCTGAGCGGCGGCAGCAACCTTGGGGAGATGATCTGAAATCGCACTGAGGTGCCAACGTGTGATGACACTTGGGCACTCTGTGTGTTTATGAAACAGATGTTGCTTTGTGTTTCCATCCTTATGGAGCGGGGGGGTGGATGCATGCAAATGCTGGCTGCTGATGGCTTATTCACTTCCTTTTCATGAGCAGACTTTTCAAAGGCAGAATTTGAATGCAGCCATTCATCAGCATTCAATCTCCTGAAAGAGGAAATCTCAATGAGTCTGCTGAGTTTCAAATCGGATGGAGTAGAATTTCATATCTGATTTGTTGGTGCTTTTCTAATGTACGAAAAGTGAGCGAGAGAAGAGTTGCACGCCCTTGATGAGTTAAAAACTGGAGCGTTTTTCTAAATAGTTGTCTTCCATTTCCCATTGATATACGCATTTGTTCTTGTGGTGAGATTCCTTCTTTGCAATGGGATGCATTTGTTTTCTTTTCAGTGTGTAAATTTAGCTTCTGATCCCTACTATTCTCTTGGTTGTCTCAAATGGGATAAGCTTTGGGATGCATACCTTTAGATTAATAGATATAGTAGGCCAGATGGATACAGAAGGATGCACAGCAATTGATAAAGCCATCTATATTTCTGAGCTTCCTGAATGCAAGTGGCCACTATGTGACACACAACGGTGTGCCAGACTGATCAAAGGTATCTTCTTGGTCCTTAAACTTGCATTATAAGTTAATGCTTTCTTCCTAAATGATGTAAACAGCAGCAGTTCCTTTTTACACAATGCAAGATTAAGCTGGGGAACTTCCCTGAGAGAAAATATAGGATGGCTTCTCGTTCAGAAGAATTCAAAAAGTACTGGACAAATTCATGGAAGATGGTGCCATTGTTGGATGTGACCTTTGATGACTTCAGAATTCAGATTCAGATAACTTTATGGACCAAGCATGGTTAGAGGCACAAAGAATTTGACTCTGGTACAGCAGCTCACAGTATACTTGCAAGTCAACCATAAATAAAATAATAACATAATAAATAAATGAAGTTAGGTAATCAACAGTAAAATGTACATCCAAAGTATGCAGAATGATGAACATTTCTGAAAACATGGTTGTATCTATCCATCTATCTGTCTTCTCCTCTTCTTCCTCCATGGAAATAGCCTCCTTCCAAATCTTATAGGCATTTTAAAAAAATCCTATAGATACAGACTGGATAATGGTTCAAGATCTTATAAAACTATCTTTCATACCTCCTTAAGGATTTCAGCAATTCCTTAAAGGTTTCAGCAATTCTGCACAAGTCTCATGGGTAACAGGGGGGAACTGAACTGCACACCTCTCCCTTAAATTTATTGTTCAAATAAATTTGTGGGGTTATTTGTTGTCAACTTCCTTAGCTTTCTGGAGTTTGCATCTGTTTGCCTCTAGGGTGTAAGAACTGAACAAAAGAATCCATAATGTGCCATTTGTTACAATAATAATGTGCTTTTCCTCTTCTCCTGGTGCAAATAACAATCTATAGACAGTCTTTCACTTTAATTTGCTTCTTCTTAAAAACAAAACCTAGTTCAATTTGGATATTGTCAGGGTATTGTGAAATAGTTCAAGCCCCATCAAAATAACTTGACATATTTCATTAACAGAGTCACAAAATCTGCTTCATCAATCTGCTTCCTGCAGATTGCTGCAAATGTTAAGAAGTCAAGGTAAATTTCCATTGACTTGCTTGGTTGAAACATCAATGATGCAGCAACCGCTTCACACATCTTCTTATGCATACATATAATTTGACAGAATTGCAGCCCAAAGAGGAATTAGGTGAACATCGCTCTTGAGCAAGCTGTATTACTTTTGTTGAGATTCAACAAGAGTTCTTTGAAGATACAAAGTAGATGGCTTTCTTTTATTATGTTCTGTATGTACATATGCATTATTTCAATCATGAAAAGAAACATTAAAATATTTAAACATTCCATCTACTATACCAATTGACCTTCCTTTGGGATATTCTACAATCTCCCTCTCAGGAAGAAAAAAAAACCCTTTTCAAAACAACACAATATCCTTTGGGCATTGTGCTTTGTGTTGATATAAAGGAAAAAACAGAATTACGGTTGTATTCGATTGCTTTTTATGGAACTATATAATTAAATCAATGTGTCGGGTGAAGGGTATTATAACCTGGCAGATCTACAATGATTTTTTATCCCATTCATATCCTCTCTATAAATTTTTTTTATTTTAAGACTGCACAACAAAACTAGCAAGCTTGCATTTAAGGACTTTTTCAGCTGTCTAAGAGAAAAAGAGGAAACACTGAAATGAAAAAATAACGACCAGGTATACATCCATTACTCAAGATTACACACACACACAAAAAAAAGCTTTTCTGGAGCAGAAGAGGAAAAGGGTTTAGCTCATCTTAGGAGTAATACCTCATCAGATGATGAGGAACTACAATTTCCAGTGGGCCACACTACCGTGGTCTATGTTTAGGGAAGTTGCAATTTAAAATCATCTAGAGGCTTAATGCATATGGTTCTACAGAATTAACTGTCATAGTTATTTAGTTGGTCTTGCCACGATTAAATATTATGCAAATAAACAGACCAAGTGAGATAAGCCAAGTTCTAATTCCTAAGCAAACAATGAGACTTCTTTTTGCAGATGTATTGGAGGTGAAAAGTTGATACATTCATGTTCTATTGAAGTTTGAACTTCTTTCAAGAGAAAAAATCTCTCTCCAAAATTTCTTCATGACTTATCATTGCTGCTATTTCTCACAACACAAAATATGAAAAACTCTTTTCTTTATATAGAGTGTTATAGAAAGGATATCTCTATGCAATATCAATGGATAAAAATACAACAGAGAATTGGCTACAATGATCAAGGGAATGTGGATTGCATTTTTTTGCCTTCAGTAAACAAGTCCCATCAAGCTAGGATCAACTTAGTGACTATACGGGCAAATGCTCACAATCATATGCCTCCTGCAATCAACTGTAGCTCTTCCAAAGTTATTTAAGTAATCTCTCTGATCCTCTCTGTCTATGATTATCTGCAGTTTTCTTTCTTTTGACTTTGTCCAATCTTGGCAAGCATAACTATTTTTTCTGGTCCATCATCTTCTCAATCCATTCCCCAAGATTGTGAGCTTCTATTTGCTGATCATCAGCATTTTATACAGTCCAGGACTGATGGACTAGTTCTACTTACAATGCCTTATACTCTTTAATAATCTTTGTAATATGCCCTTGATTTTAGGCTACAATATTTAGGAGTGTAAAAACTGAGTTTCAGGGGACTTACTCTCTAATGCAAATATCAGGATAGAATTCTGATTCTTGAGATGTTACTTGAACATCTCAATAGTTCCAGTGATATCATGCCATTTCCAGAGGTATCATGTTACTTACTGGCTGGTGAGAATTGGAACATAGATCAATTGTGATGGAAGATATTTTAGATCAAGTGCTGAAGGTATTTTCATTCACTTGAGACACTGGATTTATACAGAATAACTTTGGATCTTCATGCTTAAATATTTTTCCTTATAAGGGAAAATTCATTCAAATGCCTTTTTAAGTCACTATGTTTAACTACTAGTTTCATAATACATTTAATGAGTGGAGATATTTTTGCTGCCAAAAACCAAGAAGCATTTAAAATCAGAATATTAATTTTATGTACTTTTCTATTTTTTGTAGCCTAAGGTAGCATTTCTACATCTTCAAGTAGAAACCTAGGGTATCTCTATCTTGTTTACTCAGAATATGTATCACTTCCCCCAAATTTCAGTTACAAACAATTTCTGAGATGAAGTTATTGTAGTCGTTCATAGTGCAAGTATGCCCCTTTCTTACCTGTTATAATGGCAGGAATTCCCCACCCCATAACGTAATAGAATCTCATGTGCCCAAAATTGATGTTTCTCACTTCAGTCAGCATACGGTAGACATGAAGCTGCTCAACAAACATCCAAGCAAATGTGCTCATGTAGAAGTAGTGCAAAAGAATAGCTATTACAGTGCACACAAACTAGGAAAAAAAAAAGAATGCAGGTCAATTAGAACTGCCTCTGCCAAGCCACCATACATTTTAGCACAATTAATGTTATATGTAAGGGAACATTCATAAAGACTGCAATCCAAGTAACTATTTTATGCATGACTACAGCCTAATTTTTCATACTGCCATACCATATGCCATAATATGAATCATCCTACACTAGATCAAATGCTAATATAGTCCAGCATCTTATTTTAAGCATGTTCAGTCAGATACTTCTGGGTCTCCAAAGAAAAATTAGGAGAATCATCATCTCCTGGTTTTGTTCCTCAGAAACATATTTTCTCTTAATTTATAGAAACATATAGTAATTTGTACACTTATAATTTTGGAAAGATTCTTTCAGTCCCCAAGATCTGACCTGTCTGTGACACAGCAAACCTAACACAGTCTACAAAATGTATAAAGTAATCAGCCAGGAACCAAAATAGCAACAGCAAAAACCCAACATCTCTTATGAACTCCTGGAGCAACTGAAAACAGAAAAGACATTTTCACATTCG
>JANHZU010005199.1:0-10128 GCA_032468055.1 Acrochordus granulatus | reverse complement strand
AAATGGCAGCATTTAATTTACGGTAACTAACTAAATAAATGTTAGCAGTTGAGAAAGAGGGAGCCTGCTTGAATATGATAAAACACTGGTTTGAAAAACAAATGCTTCTGAAATGTCAAAAGGAGAAAAAAGAAAAAGAAATCCACTAGTATGGCATTTCTAAGCAGATATGTTAGGCCTGGATAAACCTCACACACATACGCCGAGCTCTTTGTGAATCACCAAAAGACTGTTTCGTACATGGCAGTGTTTATCCAACGACAAAGTGGATTAAACTACTGCCATGACGGGAAAAGAGGATAATCCACATTCATCAGTTTTGCTCATAAAGACCGGAAACCCGAGGAACAATTGCAGAATGGCCCATTGCTTAGTGGCACAGAACGTACTCAGCATTGACTGGGATTCTAAGTTAAATCCAGGTTTTAAGAAAAGCTTTAAGAAAAGTTTCAGCATGGAAGACAGCCTGAAAAACATTGCACTTACAGAAGAAAAAATCCAGGATGAAATGGATCAAAGGAACTTTAGTTTTCAGTCTAAACTAAAGTTCTCTATCAAAGTTTGTCTTGGTTTATTTCACTACTGGGGAAGGGAAGCTCTAAAAAGTACAACTGCTTATTTCTGCAAATGCCACCACCATAAAACCCCCCCAAATAATTAGTCCCAAATGTAAGCAGAATGATTGGAGGAGGAGACTGATGGGCATCTAAAAATAAATCCTGGTGGCACACCACTCCAGTACTTTGTAACTGACCACCAAAAACTTTGATTGTATCCATAACGGACTCCACATGCAACTAATCCAGAATAAACTTAATGAAATGACGTATAATTTACACCAGCTTTCTTTTGACTTCCCAAAAGTGGACAATCAGATGCTTCTGAACCAACAAGAGGACTTACTGGACAAAAAAATGTCTCCAAAACTGCCAATATACTTCCATATTGCCATCATTTCTATCCTCCCACAATCTCCCAAAGCACCTTGAGACCAGCTCATAATCTTCTTCACTTTCCCTCTTCTAAACTCTGAGAAGCAGTTGAACTTCAAAGGAAGAAGACCATACGTGAGTAGGGCAGCACAAACTGGAAAGCTTGCTGCAATTTCAAATATTCTGGATATAGCTGATGTCTGACAGACTGCAAGCTGATGTTGAACCGGTGGAAAGATCTCAGGTGGAAAGACCAGAGATAGCCTGAATGAATATTTTTTTTCACCTCCTACAGCAATGTTTCTCAACCTTGGCCATTTTAAGATGTGTGGACTTCAGCTCCCAGAATTCTTCAGCCATCTTAAGTGACTCAGATCGTGCTGGCTGGGGAATTTTGGAAGCTGGAAGTCCACACACATTAAAATAACCAAAGTTGAGAAACACTGTCCTACAGCACTGTCCTTTGACCAGGTCTATTAACCAAGAGACTCTCCTACAAGTGCTCAAGATGAGAACATGAGGACTGCACAGCTCCACATATATTAAAATAAAATTAGTTGGTGAAATAGTTCCAAATCAACTTCTGTAATTCAGAAGGAGAACCCATGTTTAACCTTATTCACTGTTGCCTTTTTTTTGTATCTGCTAAATGATCCCTTCAAAGGTTGACTTCAGTATTGTCATGAGGAAGGGACTCACAATTAATTATATAATGTTTGTTTAAACATGCTAGATTTCTGTATTTAGTTCTTTGCTGGACTTTCCCCACTACTATTGTTTTTCTGTCTCCTTGACCTTTACTGGGGTAGTTGCAAGATTCAGTTTCTAGTCAGTTGAAAGTGCACAAATCACTCTGCAGAATGCACAAACACACACACACAGAGAGAGAGAGAGAGAGAGAAGAGAGAGAGGCACAAAATTCAATATATTGCACTTCTCTGAAAGGGGATCTATGGAGGAATGAGCATGTTCTAAGTGTCAGGAATAATACGAATCAAAGACAAAAGGGTGACAACAAGAAAAGCATTTCACACAATTAAAACAAAAACCAACCAAGCGAAGGACTGAAAAGGTTAGCATGGGCAACACCAGAGAGCATAGCAACATGCAGAGATACGTTTTAATTTTAAATGCTGTTAAATGTGGTCTTTATCAAGCTTTAGCCATCGTCTTGCAAAGCAGAAATCAAAGTGTTACGTGCACCAAGCGGATGACCGTAAAATGAGCTATGCAGCAAAAACACGGTAGCTCTCCAAGCATCGCTGAGAGACGTGATAAAGAAAACCAGATGCATTTTACAGTCTCAACATGGTGGATATAAGTTCTGGCTGCTCGGCATGAGAGAAAGGCATCGATGAGCCACATCCTTGGTGATGGTAGTTTGACAGAGGATCTTTATATCCCTGAATGGGATATTAGAAAAGAAACTTTGGAAAGCGATTGAGAGAGGTCTTCAAGAAACGTATATGCACCACGGTTATCAGCCAACAAACCATAAAATGCAAAAAGGTGATGAGGGTGTGATAAGAATACAAAACAAGCCAAAACCAACCTTGGAGAAATATCACATCCTTGCTGCATAAAGGCACCCAGGGAAAACCAAAGGCTGTTAAATATTCCAAATTCATTTGGAGGATCAGGAGGATTTTGAGGGTCCCGGGGCTCTTCCTGGTTATCTTCCAAATGCCATTCGTAAGGACTGAATCGGCTGACTAGAAACAGAACTACGCTGACGCCAATGTAAGCAAAGACTATACACATCCAAATTTCATAGGCCAAAGGATCCAGGAAGGAGAAGACCCCTGGTTTAGATTTCTGGGGCTTCTTGATCATGATAGAAATGCCCAGGCTCATAAAAGGTTTGGAAAAATCTATGACTTCTTCTCGGACCAGTGTTATAGTCAGGGGGGCAACAGCTATATCTGCTCTCTGGAAAGACAGAACAGAGACATAAAAAGAAGAAGAGAAAATTACAGCAAGACATCTTTATTAAAACAACAACAGTCCTCATTTCCCTGCACTTCTGACGTGGAATCCTTAGCTCTTAGCACTTTCTACCTCATGGGAACTTTGTTTTTCCTTAGTTGACCATCTGTAGTTCCTTAGGCTTCCTCCATCTGGAGAAGACCCAAATACTCTACATGAGTCTGACAGATTTGCAGATGGCACATTCTATTCTGATGATAGACTGACTAGACCAAGAATTTAAGAAGCGGTAACCATGTTGGTTGGTCATTTTTTAGAGATAAAGAATTCTGGAGGGGTGGAGTCCTTGTCTTCTGCCAGCAAAGCTCTTTTGATCTTCAGCCTGCTGCAGAAAAATGGGGATGGGTGAAGACCTGCCCACCAAATCGCCAATGACTGAAGTTAAGCAGTTTATGACGTAGAGCAGCCATGTAGAGTGCATGATCTTGGAGAGATGTGAACTGAGAAAGCCAGCTCCACCAATTCTCTTTGCCATACCGCAGCAATAGATTTATTTATTAAATTTATACAGCCATCTCTCTCATACTTGTGACTATGAATGATGTACACAAATAAAAACCACAAAGCCAAACAATCAACCTAATTAAAACAAAATCATATATATCCAAAATAGCTCCCAGATCAAATCTAAGAAAATTCTAAAGTTGGCAGTGGGAGAAGGAGTAAAACAGAAGCCTCTTTCTTACAGGGTCCATATATTAATAATATGCATTCAATTTATCTGTGTACTTGCTACATGGCTTGGCTGTGGCTTGTATTATAGCACTGTCAAATCTGTGACAGATGAGAAGACATCATGGATTGTGTACCTATTCTACTTGGCTGTTCTTGGGTGGATTGGCGACACTAGGATCTGTGGTGGAATGCAGTCTGGATTTCCAGGAGGCAGGGGCTGCATTCCAGAGGACCAAGAGAAAGTGAAGTTTATATAGTTTGTGTAAAAAAAAGGGGTAAAGATAGTCTGCTCTAGAAGTTCTCAGAGTATATCTTTAATGATGCAAGCAGTTTGCTTGAGTTTGCAAGATTTCTGTCAACAGATAAGGAACAATAAAGGAAACTGCTTAGAAGAACCTCAGCATGTCTTTCTTTGTTTTTGGAGCCTGTCAGAAGCCAAGTTCAGATCTGTCATCCCATATCTGCTAATGCAACTGCTGTCAATCTTTTTCCACCCAATGGATGTCAGGGAGAAGATTTCATGTTTTTCATCGGGAAAAACACCCCGATGGTTGCTTTTGACTTTTGTAATAAATTGCTAAGCTGCAGAGATGAAGCCAAAGTGCATTGCAAATGAATAATATATTCATCTGATCAAAATGCTTAATCTTCAAAATGAGTTGTGGGCTTATTATGAAGGCATCACCTTCCTTCTTTCCAAGGAATTGCCATATGGCATTCTCTTGTCTGCTTCTGGAAGAAAAATAAGTCTGGGGGAAAGGTTGTGTGTTTTGGAATTGGAGGCTGAGTAAAACTTCTGACATATCCAGCTTCCATTTAAGCTTGGCAAACAATTACTAGTCCCAAAGGCAGAGAGGGTAAGAGATGAACATATGTGAGAAAGGAGTAGAAGGATGTTTTGATGGTGAATCACCAAATATTCACTTGAGGACCTAACCCAAATTCCTTTTCTTTTTCAAGAACCAGGAAAAAGAGAATGTATTGTGCAAAAGAGGGGAAAGTGATAAGGTCCAGTTGGCTTTGTGCTTAAGGTGGACTAGAGTTCACGGTCTCCCAGTTTCTAATCTGCTGCCTTAACCTCTACACCAATCTCACTCGTACTATAAATGAAGAGTCAGTCTTCCCTGGTTTGCAAGGAACCTGGGGCAGGGATTTTTTCTCTTTCTTCTCTTTATCCTTCTTAAGGCAAATCCTTGATTGATGAGAATGCTCCTGATCTGGGGGAAGAAAGGAGCCTTTCAGACAGTGAAATGGAGACAAATTTTCTTTATGGTGTTACTTAAGTGACTGATTTCTGCCTTCTTCTGAAATATTTTTTTTTACTTCCTAGTCTAACTTTCACGCCTGTAATGTTAGAAAGTTCTCTGTCCAAGTCCTACAAGCACCAACCTTGCTTAGCTTCTGAAAGAAGGTGTGATTGTCTAGCTTGCACAACATACTAATGCCCAAAGTTCTTAAGGACCAAATATAAATTACATCATTGGCAACAGAAGCTGGGTCACCACATGGCAGTTAACTGGGAGAGGGAATCTATTCCAAAGGAGCAACTGGAAATAGGACAGAAGACAAACTATATTTACAGGAAGAACTGTAGAGGGGAGCAGGGCCTTTTCAAGCTAGAGGCAAAAGTGGCTATTAGAATATCCTCCCCACACTTCCAATCTATGCAGTATTGCATTCTTTTCCTGTTTTCTGTCCTGTGAAGTCAATGACCCAGTAAATGAGAACATATGGAAAATTCTTTGAGATGGGGTTGAGTGGATTATTTTAATATATTGAATTAAAAGCATCAAGAATCCATTTGATCACTTTATAAACCAGTCTGTACTAAATATAAGTCCCTCTCTAGCAGGAGACTCTGGGGCACAATCCTTATTGATGCCCCAGCTCCCAAAAGATTTGCAGGACTTCTACTGTCAAACCTTTTTGCAAATTTCCACCACAGGCCTGGCCCATTTCTAGCTTTCTACAAGAAAGTCTGCAGGTAAGCAGACTTAAAAATAGTAGCAAAAGCTGATGCTGAAACTATCCATCCTTTTGCTAACTAAGCTTCATTATTTCCTGTTCTGGAAATCTGACCTGCTGCTTTTGGACTTTGCAAACTGTGGGCTTCCCTATTTTATTCTTTTTGTTTTTAAGCAAATGACAGTAAACAAGCAAATATCGTGCCTTTGGGGGTTTTTTCTGTCTCTCTCTCTCCTTGGCCATTCCCCAATTCAAAAATCCTACAAAAAAACCTTAGCTTAGTTAAAAGCATTAGCTTTTCTGCTCAGCAAAACTTGGCAGGGCCACTTGTAGTTATTTGGCAATTTTGTTATCCCCATAGAGAAACCTAAGGAGTGCAATCATGCTTGGACTTCAAGGAACACATTCAAGAATCAGCTTTCTGAAATGGACGAATTCCAAAGAAGTTATGAGAGTTTGGACCTAAGCCATATCATTCTATGGATTTTTGGCATTTGTACAAAAGTTTAATTATCTATAAACTCTTCTTCATTCAAAGATACATCTGCTGCAGATCAAAATATCTTAATCTTAGATGGTATCACTAGTTGGATCATAAAAAGAGCATGTGCTTAGATATCTTCCAAGGATAATGAAAAGGGACTAGTACCATAAGGCAACTCAAGCTTTCAGACTCCAGGTTGAGACTTACATCTAGCCACATTTAATCTTTGAATGACATGCTCTAAAAATAAGTGGAGTTAGAAAAAAGATCTGAAGGGGATCAGGGTAGAAATAAAATTTACTTTTCATTTAAATTATTTAAAAACAGCTCTAATTCCTTACCACTGTATTTAGTCATTTTCTCATATGTCATATCAGAAATTATTATCTGGTAGCAATTTGGGGAATACTCTTAGGGAACACACACTAAACTCCAAGGAGGCACCTCAAGTTCTACACACTTTTGGGTTGATATTACCTTATATTTACAAACACAGTAACTGGAAGGGATGCCCATAGAGCTGAATGTCCATTAAAAACAAACTGACATCACAGAAGTAATTCCCATTAATTACATTCATTTGCCTCATGTTATTTCATCTACATAATTCTTATCAATCATCTGAATGGCTTCAGATACAACAGTTTGTCTGTTATGGAGGTATGAAGTCTAACCAAAACTTTTGTCCACTGCATCTGAAGTGCCTGAATGATGGAGGGCATAAAATTGAGGTCTCACTGTGGAGACCAAAAGAAGCCACTCTCCCTTTATTTGTGTTCTTGTGGGCAACTGAATCTGGAGGGAGAGACTGAGTGAAGGCTTATGAGAAGATACAGTTCAAGAGCTGGGATTTTATTCTTTTTACTCCTATGATGGGAAAAAATTATCAGATTATCAGTCTGATAATAATAATAATTTATTTGTTGATAATTATCAATAATCAACCCTGATTGTTCATTGAAAGGACAGACACTAAAGCTGAAGTTCAAATATTTTGGCCACCTAATGAGAAGAGAGGATTTGTTGGAAAAGACCCTGACACTGGGAAAGATTGAAGGCAAAAGGAGAAGGGGATGGCAGAGGATGACATTGTAGATGTGATGGGTGTGGATATAGGTGGACTCAAAGAGGCAATGCAGGACAGGGAGGCCTGGCGTGCTGTGGTCCATGGGGTCACAAAGAGTCAGATATGACTGCACGACTAAAGAACAACAAATCAGATTATCTATCAGATATAGGTAACACCCCCCATTTATTTATTTGGTGTCTTTGAGTCCATCTGGGCTCCTGGTGACTACCTGGGTAAGTCCTAGCAGTTTTCTTGGTAAGATTTCAGAAGTAGTTTGCTATTGCCTCCTTCCTCGGGCTGAGAGAAGGGGACTTCTGCAAGAAAACAACCCAGCTCAGAGAGAACCAAGGACTCCACCGTGAGCTACCAAGATTCTCTTCTAGTGGCAGAAGATGCCCTGCTAAATACTTTCACGGAGAAACAATCCCTTCTTGTTGGACATACAAATCAGGAAAGATACATAAGATCAGCTGCACTGTTCACCGCTAAAACCTGCTGAATGAAGTGGGCCTTGTTTCTTAGTACACGTGGAGCCAAGATTTGATTGCATACCTGCTCTGAGCCCTCCGCAAACTTTTCTGAAGGTGTGATGATTGAACCACGGTCCAGACAGATGCAGCTACTTGATTTGGACACAGAAACAATCTGAACAGTGACATTCGGAATGGCGAGGAATTGCTTTTTCACACTGAGTGAGAACATTTATATCACAAAGGCTCCAGGTGTCTTACAAATCCTCGCTGAGTGAGATCAACCTCATATCACTCATCCGCAATTTACTGTGAATCAATGTCAGGTTCTTTGAGATTAAATATCTGGCCCAATAATACTTGGCACATTAACTCAAGGCAGCCTTAATTTCTTCTCCATTTATTCTAATTCCTGGATGTCAAGGGAACGATTGCTTTTGTTTAACTTACACCCATTTCCTTGTAAAGTTAAAGCATCACTTGTGTTCCCTATCATGCCTTTACAACAAGCATCTGTTTCTTTCATCTGGGAACCTTTTAACAATGCTAAGAGAGTATTTTGCATGACAGAGTTTTCTTCTTGATGTAAATACCCTATATTTGGTGCTGAAAATGCCAGGAGAGGAACTTCAAGCTATATTATCACATGTACTTTTGTGGAAAGGGTTGAACCTTTTTTTAAGAAGTCAAAACCAAACTAAAGATGAATAGAAATGCGACAAAGCTGTAGAATGTCTGAAGAAAGATTCTAAAGAGAGGTTATTCTTCTGTCACTCAACAGAATAATGCCAAGAGCTGTTTAAGCGGATGAGAATATGAAGCACAATTAATAGAAAAGAACGCCGGAAGATGGGAGTAAGACGCAAAGTCTTTTGAGAGTCTTCTCAAAATTCTGCATCTCGTGTTTCTGCTGCCCATTGATGGTCACTTCCATTCCTTCATCACTAATGAAACAATGAGATTTCAAATCACAACATCTCTTGTTCTTATCGTTAATTCTCAGAATTACAAAGAGAGCTGCAACAAGGAGAATTTTCTCTCCCAGAATTCCTTCAGGGCAGCCATAAAAAGGAAATTCTTGCTAGAATTTCCATTATTTCCTGGGGCAAATAATTCTGATAGCTGTTTGGATTCTTCAGTGACAGGATTAAACGTTTTCAGGAAACTTGTTTTTTTCATCTGGTTGGGACAATTAACTGGTGAATATTTGAAATCACAATACTGAAGATGTCCGCAGGGCTGGTACCATCTCCATATTTGGATAATCAGCTTAGTTTATCAAGTTCAATTTTGCTGGATATTCTTGCATGTACATCTAAGGAGTTGTGCCAAGAAGGATGGATGGAGAAGAGGTCCACCCAGCTTTAGCAACAGAGTTAAAAGGCAAATTATGAGCAAAACCACAACATACAAAGACTTACCCCATAGACTAGCTCACCCACCATACCATTCCACATTTTAGTCTCAGGATCCTTTGCTCCATACTTTCCATCTGGTACAATGGACAAGACATACTTAATCCCAACATGTTTTGCAATTTCATAAGCAAGGTCAACACAATAACCTTCATATTTCTCATTCCCTTCCTTCTGATCAGGAGACTGCTTACGCATCACGTAGGGTGCTTCCTGAAAAATGACACAAGGAGAAAATAAGATAGAAGGGTAGGGGGTCCCTTCAAATGGAAACACAGAGATAAATTCCAACCCAAAATGTTCAAACATATTTCCATAAAAGACCTAAGGAAAACCTGATCTATCTGTCAGTTCAGAAAACAGAACAAGCAAAGCTTGGGAAAATCAAACTCTGAGCAACCAGTCAGAAGCCAGATGGTGTTCCCCTTAGGGGAGATTCTCAAAAACTTTTTAAAAGGAGGAAGTTTTTGTCTTCTATCCTTGTTCCTGTAGGAGTATTTTCCTAATGCTAATGTCACACTGGCTGCTGTGCAACTTACAAGGATAGTAGTCACCACAATGGTTCTATTTTCAACTGAGGATGTATCATTGGAAACGGTAGGATCAATTGCAGGCACAAATCGCTCATATTCATTCCAGTAACCAGCCTATAAATGAAGAGAGCATTGACAAGTTAAGATAGTGAGTTTGTGTTATTCACAGGTAGATGGATAGATAAGTAGATGGGTGGATGTGGTAGACCAGTGGATGGTTGGACAGGTGGATGGATGCATGGATGGACAGACAGACAGATTAATATTACATTCTCGGTATAAAAATATATTTTTCCCGCTGCCTTTAAAATTATTTCCTCTTCTACTTTCCCATTTATATACAATTAACAAAAAGAATTAACAGATTTTTTAGTCTCGCCTCGGCTTGATGAAAAAAACCCAGGCCCTTTCTGAAGACTTTTTGCAAGAGTCCACTGCCTTCACCCAGGTTATGGCTTCCATTGGCAAACCTCTCTCTCAACCCATCCTTTCTTCCAATTTCAAACCTTATAGGGTCAGGTTCTGGCCTCCAGGTGTGATTAACATATACATACATACATACATATATACATACAGTGGTGCCTCACAAGACGAGTAAC
>JANHZU010005198.1:25675-37945 GCA_032468055.1 Acrochordus granulatus | reverse complement strand
CCTTCCGTCCTTCCTTCCTCCCTCCCTCCCTCCCTCCCTCCCTCCCTCTCTTTCTTTCTTTCTTTCAACTTTTTGGCTTAACAACAAATCATAAATTATTTAGAAGTGCTTTACACCATGTGAAAGAATAGCCCCTCCACCTAATTCATTAAAGTAACCCATTCCTTTTCTTTTCAAGTTTTTGCACAACCTTTAGAAACAGAGAGCTAGTTGGTTCAGGCATCAGACTAAAAACCTGGAGACTTTCACTTCTAGTCCCACTTTAGGCACCAAACCATGTAGATGGCCTAGATCAGCCAGTCACTGATTCTCAGCCCTATGAAAGAAGCAATGGCAAACCATTTCTAAAAAAATCTTGCCGCTACAACTGCAAGGACTTGTCCTGCCAGTGACCAGGAGTCAACACTGACTTCTAAATGTTTCTAATACTTATCAATAAATATTAATGATAATTTGAAAAAATAACAGTGAGTGAGACTGGGAGAGAAAGGAAATGGAAACAGGTTTCATATTTCAGCACATTTATTGTGATATTTTAGTTAGCAAATGATTAAATCTTGATGTACATGAAACTACACTCAGATGAATTATTATCTGATTGAAAAACTGCATAAAAGATTTCCATCAGTATTCTTCCTGGACCCATAAGGTCTTAAGATTTCTTTCCTTTTATTTTAAACACAAAAAGAATCTGGAACGGGCCCTTGTTCTGATTCAAGATCCTAATTCTTCCCATCCCCTTTTTTCTGCTACAAGTCTCTCTCTTTTTCCATTAATACAGAATTGCATGCATTTCAGTTCCTCTGTTCAGAACTACCTGTATTTTAGTTCCTCAGTTCAGAAACTTCTTCTGAATCACAGTCCTCCATCATCTATGTTTCTTGTGGCCAATTTAAGCCTGGATTTTCAAAAGTATGACTAACAGGACCTGTAGTTTGTCCTGAAGAGCTGAGATTGAACAGGTAAAGTCCTGAGAATGCAGGGAGATAATGCTGGTGACTTCTATGATGTCTTTTCTTTTCTGTCATTTAAAGTTAATAACACTATCTAACACTATCTCAGCATGCCTTTTGCATACAGCAGCATTTTGAAGTTAGCTTTTCGCTTCAGTAGTAAAACTGCAGGTCAATTGTGTCAATTCATCAGTGGGATTAACTGTACCTTTTCTTTTACTGAAAATAAAAGTGATCCAGCCTTTCCTTGCATTTCATAAGTGGGAGGAATTTGCGCTGTGCCAACACCTTCTTCTACTTTTTCAAAATTAATCTATTTTCATTTGATGGGAAAATGATTTTACCTTTTTTTCTAAAAGGGAAGAAATGTTCAGCACATTCTTGTAGATAAGTCCATGATTCTTGCAGATATGTAGTTAGAATATGTGTGAAATATCCACTATTTTATTATATAATAAAAAATACCTTCATTTTCCATTTTTCTGCACACTTTAGATTTTTCTGATCTATTCAGTTTGTCTTTTTATTGGCTATGATCCCCCTGAATGAGTCTAAATGGCTTTCAGTATAGTTTGCATTTTTAATTCTGTTTTTAAATAGCTGCATTCTAAATTATAGGATCTACCTTAAGTATTTTTAGATACAAAAGAGATATAATGGGTTTTTTAAAAAAATAACAAAAACAGATTTATATTGCCTGTATACAGTTAGCTAGATGGTAGGAATTTTTGGAAGAATCATAATCTATGAAGGCATGGTTTGGCTGTGTGTTGCTGCAGAAATAATGTACTCTACACATGTAGCTTTTTATTGATAAAAATTGCTGCCTGGATCAGCTCTGATGTAGATGGTATTATTCATCTCAATGCCATTCCTTCCTTGTTTTCATTTTGTCACCCTACCCTCCTCATCAAGTGTGCAACTAAAACTTATCATCAATGGGAGCAGTTTTGGTATTAGGTACATCTAGGCATGAGACCATCATTGGCTGCTTTGATTTGCTTGCACTGTGGTTCATTCAGAAGTCAGGATAGTGACACGAAAGGAATAAAGTTTTATGGCTGCATTTATAACCATCTGGTAAACTGTAGCTCCTCTTCCATTCCTCTGTAATCACTCCAAATTTAAGCCATCAAGTTATGATGAATAACATGGAAAAACTTAAATGAACGGAGGCTGAAAACATATTGTTTCTGCATGTGGTTTGCCATATATAATGGAATTCCATATAAGGTGCATTGAAGCCAGTTCATAGAAATGAACAACTTTTATTTATTTGTTTAAATTATACAGCCTTAGAGAATCAATAACTTTGGATTCTAAAAGATGTCAGAACAATTGCATAATAATAAACATTAACCATCAGCACTAAAACTATAATTCCACTGCTAATGAAGGAAAGTAAAACTACGCCTGTCTTTACTTCATGATAGGAACAATAACATGAAGCTCTTTAAAGAACTTTAAAACAAGGCCAATCCCCAATTTTTAATCCCAGCAAAAAGATGAAAGACTGCCTCTGGGCTCTGTGGTATGAAACAGATAGCGGACTTGTGGATAATCAGGCATCCAGTCTGTGGTAGGTCTTCTCTGATCGGTTGCTTGTTGCCTAAGTTGGGAATAAAACTCCCAGAATTCCCAGCCATTAACATCTATTCTGGAAATTCTGAGTATTGTAGTCCCAACATATCTGGAAGGACAAAAGTCTGGGCAAAACAGATTCCTACTTTATTTTATTTTTCATTAAATGTACTATGAATTCTAGCTTTCCTCTAAATGCTCAGAGCAGCAGGGATAGTACTCTTTTCTCCAATTTTTCTCTAAAGCAGACCAGTAAAATAAATTGGATGCAAAGACATGATTGCCCCAAGTTCTTTTATTAGCTTCAATGGTTGATGGTGTCTTGAACCTAAATCTTCTTTGTTTTTATCTAACATACTTTTCTTTAGTACTTAAACTGAAAGACAACTTATATAAGATTTTCAGTGCATTATTCTGTGACTCTGTGCATACTTTCAATAAGTGGATATTTTTTTAAAAAATATAGTTCCGTATTCTAAATAAATATAAAGACTTCCTGAAGTCAAGCTGCTGACTAAACAAGTGTAAATATATAATTTTTGGGCAGCAATTTCTCTTGCCTTCTTTGGGGATTTTATTTTTTTAACTTCCCTGTCCAGTCTATAGCCCAAAGATTTCTTTATGGTTCCTATACAAATATTACTTGTGCTAAATGGACACAGGTAATGGGCAAAATACTTCAGGCACATTTATTTATTTATAAAGCACATTAATTTGCTGCCTATCTCTCTTTGTGAGGGACTTTTGGTGGCTTACAATTATTCAATTACGTACATTAAACCCTGCCCCCCAGCTGACTGGTGGTGTTTGCATCCGGGACTTCCTCCATGGAACCCACCTTGCTCAGGTAGGTCCAACGCTGACTTCCTGCTCCCATCACTGCTGGCCGGCTTTTCCCACTGAAGTGGTACCCATTTATCTACTTGCATTTTGTGCTTTTGAACTGCTGGCATGAGGCAAGCAACGGGAGCTCACCCCATCACATGGTGCTGCAGCTCAAATTTCTGGATTGCTGACCATTTCTGGTTGACAAATTCCAGCATCATTAAGTTGCTATGCCACCACTCCTCCTCAGTGTTAAGGCAATGCAAATTTGTTTTAATATTAAAACCAAAAATAAATGTTCCTACATTCTATCACATATGTTTTGTCCTGCTACCTAATTTGTTTTCAAGATCATTACTGAAAATCTTTTCTAATCTAAAGTGGGTTTAAACACATGAAAGGAAAAAAGCTACATTAGTTTCAGAACGTAAGAAGAACTCTGCAATCCTTTAATCTGGGATCTATATCTAATCTCTCTACAGAGGCCAACCAGATGTTTATAGGCCCAGATAGGTAAAGTATAAGTTTATTATAAATCAGGAGGGTGAAGATAATCTAAAACAACTCTGCCAGCATTCCTTCTTCAAAGAGTTCTCCAATAATAGATAATTATCATAGGTTACCACTTGGCAGGCTAAATCTCTTGTCACTGTAGTCTACACAGCTGGCTATTTATTTATTTATTTTATTTTACAGGGGTTTGATTTAGTTTCTGTTTTTTGTTTTGTATTTGTAGGGAGGGTTGACGCCTGGCTGGACTAGTCCATGCAGTTTTCTTGGCATGACAATCCATTATCTCAAGGAATAGTCATAATATCTCAGGCTGCTAGGTTTTAACCAATTTCCCAATTATCAGAAGGGAAGGGCAACCTCATGATGAATAGATACTCTTGATAATATTCCAAAATGGAGAAGCAAAGTCTGAAAGATAGCCTTGAAGGTAGCAATCTCTAATCAATTTCATCATAATTTCAACTTTAAAAGTACTGACCTTTGAAACTATATCAGAAATTTAACAATCTGATTTCAGAAATAGACTCCAACAAAAAATGATAGCACTGAAGGCTTCTTTAGGGCAGTTAAGGCACCTAGTCTTCAATCTCTGTGCAACCAGACATGTAGAGAGCCTGCCTTACTAGATCATATCCAGTAGAAAGGTGTAATTAGGAGAAAGGAATCTGGCCATGAAGCTTAGAAGTGCAGGATTTAGCAAAGACATAGTGTATAAATGAGCAGTTTTACATATGGGCAGAGTTTAAGGGAGAAATTTCCTTGTCAAACCAACTGAAACTTTTCTTAGCTGTATAATATTTATTGAGAAAAAAACAGGAATATGGAGGAATAAGAGAGAACAAGTCAATTACAAAGGATTTCAAATGAAGCACTACTATCATGCTAGTTAAACTAGTTATTTTATTACCACCTTAAATAAGGAGAGAAATAATTAGAGAGAGATTATCTGAGCTTTCTGCTTGGATATTCCTGGCAGATTTTTATTGTTATTATTTTTATTCCTGAACAAATATCCTCAGTTGTGTGAAATATGAGGTGATTCAGGAAAGTTAGCCTCTTTGGGAAGACTGTTTATTCAGTTAAGGGCAGTACTCCAACTACGATGTCTTGGATTTAACCAACAATTCAGAAACTATCCAGCTACAAGTTAAAGCCACCATCTTAACAGTCATGGGAGAATTATAAAGCAACACTTTGTTTTTCACCAATGTATACAATGGGATGAAATGGGAAAGAGTCTGACTGGGGAAAGTGATGCTGAATTGTGCAACCACTTTGTAAAATTATTACTCTGAACAACTTGTATTCAGACATGCTGTCTATAATCCTGGCAGGAACATATAACTATAATGCTTGATGTTATTAAACACTTGTGTTCCACAAATCTGTCTTAATTTCCCTTCAGTGTCATATATGCTACTGGCTATGATTATATCATGTAGCAGTGAGCTCCATAGTTATTTTGCTACGTGTACAACTGACTGAGAGTTTTGAGCGGTTTCTGAAATAAAGTTTAGACTGTATCTTGATGCAGTTGATATTTATTTATTTATTACATTTATATGCCACCAAACTCAAAAAAGTTCTATAGCCATGTGCCTCTGTCAATAAGCAAACCTTAAAGTAATATTTGTATACAGATAATCCTCAATTTACCTGTATACTATGGTTGTAAATTGTGATGGTCATTAAGCATGTCATCATGTGTCCATGACCAATTTTAAGACTTTTTATTATTATAAATGATAAAATCAATTGATGAATGAGACAGTGTGAAGCAAACACCACTGTCAAGTGAACACTAGTTATTAAGCAAATCTCGTTGCTTGCTATGGGATATTTTTTTTCCAGAGACCAGAAATAAAAGTTGTTTTTGGTCAAGTTGTCATAAAACATAGTTACATAACCATGGGATGCTGCGAATGGCAGTAATGCGGGCTGGTTGCCAAGCACGAAAAGTGCTGTCAAGCAACCTGGGAGCCAGCCATTCTGGGTCATATTATTCAGAGTCCATCTTAATTTGAATGATGACTAAATGACCAATTGTAAGTCAAGAACTACCTATATAATACTGTCAACATACCAATTATTAAAAATATTTATTTGGCTTATTATGATAATACTGCATTTACATATTATTTACATACATAGTAAGACAAAATAAGAGGAAGTTTATAAGAATGGCATATTTACCAGAGACAGTTTTTTGGCTTTATTAATATAATTAATATTAATATGATCAAGCCTCAGATACCGTGATTCATGGATACAGAATTCCAAAATGTCAGATAATTGTAATGCTCTGGATATGATGTGTGATGGCTTCACTTCTTTTAAAAATATTATTTTCTAGTTGATTTAAATCTCATCTTTCTCTTTCTCTTTTGGGCTATAGGGAAAGCATTATTTATAGACATAAATGAATACCCTAAATCAGATAACTATTTGAATAGCTAGAAGAGGAATTTCACAGTCTAATTACTGTCTATAAACCTTTTAGATTTTGCAACAGCCCTCTGTCTTCCAGAATTCCTTGCTAACATGCCTAATTTATCTATAAAACACCCAGTTAGAAAAGCTGCTTATAAATGATATATGAAAACCTTAAAACACACAATAGCATCACATAGAGTTTGTTTTGACACAAGTCTGTTTAAACCACTGTGAAACAAGACAAGAAAAACAATAGGTACCCAATTCTCTGAACTAATTAACTTTGGTATAACCTACAGATAACCAAACAATAACTATTGTGTACCTGTCACTAATGGAAAAACAATCTTAGCCATCTACCACCTGAAAATTAGTGAAAATCTTAATAAAAGAGCAGAACAAATTATGTCCAGTTTCTGTCTTCTTGAGGTATGACACAAAATACTCTAGAGTCTAGAGACTCCATAAAACATTAGTTATCCTCAGGCTTCAGCATCATATCATTTTGGATAGCCCTAATTAATTATAATTAAATGTATCTTGAGCTGTTTTGGAGGTTCTTGTAGGAGTGTATACCTATAGTATATCCTTGATTGAAGAATGATATACTTATTTCTAGGATGGTTGCCCATTTTCACTGAACCTGCAGTTTGGGAAGGATGTACATAAGGAAGAAGGAAGGGGACCTTCCTTCTAAGCCAACCCAAAATATTTCATCAAATATTTTCTGAAAAAAAAATGGCAACAGATGTATGCAACTAAATCACTTACTATCTATGTAGCTCATTGGCTTTTTAGAGAAACCTGGTGATCTATTTCTCCAATTTAATGGCCAGCTGGCCTTGAAGTTACAATCATAAAATTGTCAAAGAAAAAAAGATAAGAACTTTGCTAAATATTTAGTATGTTTTCCAAGAGGCACAGGTGTGAGGGATGCTGAGCTGTGAAATTGTATTGCTTGTTTATTCATTGCTACCTACATCATAAATAAAGGCCAGATGTAGTTTTGTTATATCTAAATTATAGTCCCAGTATATTAGTGAATTTCATGATTGTCGATTTGTACTTTCTTCTGCAGCAATTATTATATAATGGTAAAGAGAGTTGATCTAGAGTAAAAAATATGTAGCCAATTCAGAAGCCTCTTATTCTGAAGCATTTTTAAATTCACAGGTGATTGTAATTCTGTGTTAGATCCAAATTATGTCTTTATGTTTTCAGAAGGACAATTTCTCAGTGGTGCTCAAAGCAAACTGGTTACTTTTAATAGGCAGATTATCGTAAGTATTTATTTAGTTATTCAGAAACATTTCCATAGTTCAGGAGAAAGAGACAAACATATTTTTGTTTGCTGTTCCAAATTACTTGGTATATTTAATTTTTTTCTCACAAAGACATAAGAGATAACCAAAGGTAATATGCTGGCATTGATAGAGTTGATTGGGCTGTGTAAGCAATAAGAAATGTAAAGGTAAATATTATTTAATTCCCAATTTATGTATGACTTTGAAAGGAAAACACAAAATATTTTTTAAAAACTGAGAGACCAAAAGAGACCTAAAAATTAATGTTGGTTAATTCAAGCATACAAATCTAATAATTCATCCATCTTCTAGCTAATTATTAATGGAGAAGTGAACGTTTAGGGACTTAAACTGAATTATGGAGTAACTGCTGGATCCTGCATTGCAGTATCCCCGAGACCTCCAGTAATACCCTTCAAGAATAATGAAGTCAATCAAGCTGTTGAAAGTGGGAAAATGATAGATTGCACCCAGATTACATAGGATTGCTGTATGTAACAAATAAATGGCCCCAGGGCACTTTTCATGATATTGACAATTTATATTGATTTTTATCATGTTGATGGTTCTCTATAGGTGTATCACTGCTCAATGTATGAAAAAAGGTATAGATTGGATCAGGCAAATTAATTATCATCTCATCACTTTGGTGAATATAATCATTAAACTCTAATATTTACGCTGGAAATTGTTAGACTGAATAGAGCTAGAGAAAATAATTGCTGGGAAGATTTTGGATGGGGAGAATTTCCAACTTGGTTGGAAGCATAAAAGGAATTTGATTTCTAAAATAGGGAGCAGAGAAGTAATGGATATGAAAAAAACTTGGAAATGAAACAATGACTGGAAAATATTAAGAGAGAAGAGGTTCTGGGAAGGATTAGCTTGTGAGCAGAGTGAAGGGCACAATTATACCACCCAACATGGAGGTCCTCTTCACATCCACAAAATGGCATCTAACTTTATGATCATAGGGAGTAAGGTACTATGGATTTTGTCACTTGAAGCTATGATATAATATAATATTGCCAGATTAAGAGAAAAAACTAAATATATTTCAGTATATGAAATGGTAGTAGAAAGCTTTTTAAATCATGGGATGAGGACAATGAGAGCAATGCCTTGTAACAAATCCATGGTTTAGGCAAGATGAAGCAGGACTGATTCTGATTTTAGGTAAAGGTAAAGGTTTCCCCTGCTAGTCGTGGCCAACTCTAGGAGGTGGTGGTCATCTCCATTTCCTAGTCGAATAGCATATATCTGAAGATGCTTCCATGGTCATGTGGCCAGCATGACTATAAGCCAAGACACACAGATTAGTTTTATTTTAAACAGTTTCTATAATCCATAATATTGGTTACCAGCAAGAAAATATTTTCTTGATTGTTACTTCTATTTTTTCTTAACCATCATTTACTCAGTTCAGCACTAGGGAAAGTATAACATTTCATACTTTGGGAAAGCATACATATTTAATTAGAAAAAACATCTGATTTTAATGAGCCTGACTAGAGAATAGTTACTAATAGCAGCCTTAAAAGAAATACTGTGTTTCTTACTTAGCTGGAGCATTGCTCTTTCAAATCCCTGCATAGTATCTGAAGCTTTTTGCATCTCTTCTGAGAGCTAATGAGATGCTATCTTTGTTTAGATAAAAGAAATATATTTTCCAGATGTTTATTCAGTTATGCAAATGAAAAAAGCACTATGGTGGTGAAGCAAAAATAAATTTATTCAAATAATCTGTAGGGTACTTGGTTTACAGTTTTATTGGCATTTTCTTTATAATCTTTAGGCATTTGTTGATATTAAATATGTGAATAATTCCCCAATGAATCTGATAAAAGTAAAACATAAAATCTGGAAGAATTACCCCTGCAACAGCATTGCTTATAAGGAGCTTTTATTCTTGTTTCTAAATTCATTGCTTGACTTTTCAGTTCTCTGTGTACCTGCCCACTAGTTAAGCTGTGAGAAATTGTTGTTAGAAGTAAAAAAAAAGCTCTTTGTTCCATCTGGTCCTTCCATTGGGACAGGTGTTAAGATTGTAAACCTGCCTTTTATCCAAATGCTAGGTTTCCTGACTATTCAGTGAAAATTAATCAGACTGTTCAGCAACACTGATGAAAGGATATCCTAAATTTCCAATGAAGTTAATGAAGATTTATTCATCCACAAAAATCCTGAATTTCCAATGAAGTTAATGAAGATTTATTCATGCACAAAATGAGAAATGAAGGGGGATGGGATTAAATCAATGATAGGATGATAGCTAGCAGTCCTGGTGAGGCTTAACCAAGCATATAAATGGATTTTTTTTGTTTTCCTGAGGATCATACAGCATGATTTTCTTCAGCTGTATAGTTGAATCAGTTTTAAGTAACTATAAGGGCATGAAATGATTTGCTCTTGGTGCCAAAGACTATACCTCATGTCTTTTTGACCTCAAAAGGGCAATAAGGTATAAATAGAGTTGAGGATTTATTTGGTATTCCATCTTTATTATTCCGCCTGCTTTTTGTCTATGAGTTAACAAGTTCTTTACAATTATAAACCTGCTTCACTAATCCTTGTTCATATTAGATTCTCACTCTCAGAAATATTCATACATTTACATGGAACACTTCAACTCTAAAGGAAGAAATTGGGACATGACTCAGTGGGCCACTGAGATTCTGCAAACTTTGAGAATCCTTGTGATAGGGATTCAAGAAGAACTTCAGGAACTGCTTTGAAGTTTTGAACCTTACTGACAGAGAACCAGAGAAACTGTAGAATGAACTAAAATAAGTTCATAAATGCGAAAAAAGACTGCCAAAGATACATTATTTCTGATGCATGCTAGATTTACTGAAAAAGCCAAAGAACACCAAAATAAGCCAATGTGTGCTTCGTTGATTATAGAAAGGCCTTTCATTGTAATTATTATCTCAAGCTATATAATGTACTTAGAAAAATGGAAATCCCAGAACATCTTATTGTCCTCATGAGAAATTTACATGCAGGTCAGGAAGCCATAGTACAGACAGAGCATGGTAAAACAGACTGGCAAAGCTAAGTGAGACAAGGCTGTATACTCTCATTTATTTATTTATTTAACCTTTATACTGAAGAAACATTAAGGGAAACTGGATTGGAATAAGATGAGCCTGATTTTAAAATTGGAGGAAGAAACTTCAATAATCTGCATCATGCTGATGACATAACTCTGATAAAAAGGAGTACAGTGGAAAAATTGGGACTAAAATTAAATTTTAAAATGAGCAAACTAATGACAATAGGTACAACACTCACCTTTAGAACTGATAATGAAGATATTGAAGTAGTATCAATCATGAAAAGTAAAAGAACTAGTTTGAGAGAGGAAGCCAAGAGAGGAGCATTTGTTGTTTGCTTTGAATCATAGAAAAATTGTGATGAAAGGAACCCCCCCTGTGACTTCCAAAGCATATGCTCTGTTTGCTTTCTTCCCCAAAGAAGACCACAAGAACTGTATTATAACATGTATTATAAAGTCAGACCATTCTGATTATCATGTCTACACTCTATTTTAAAATGGCTTATTAAAATGTTATATACTGATTTGTTTTTATTTCTCAGATCACCAGAGTATTTTAGAATCTCTGTAACTCTAGCACTGTAACCAGCCCAGCACACCTTAAATTGCATTGTCTCGTCTTTACAATCTGTTCATCTAACCTTTTCAGTGAACGTGTTACAGTCCTCCCCACAGACTTTTTCCTTTTACATGTAAGCTCATATATAAATGGTATTTTATTTTTCTGTTATACCAAAATGATTTGCAGAAGGCAATGACAGGCTACAATTCAAATTTACTTAGTTTCTCCTTTTCTTTGAATATTCCCATTTGACAAATTCACAACCCCCAACTCCCCAACACATCCCTTCTTAGTTGTTAAGTATGGATTCAATGAGCAAAAAACAATGGATCTGTCTAGCAACACAGCTATGTGCTTGAGTAAGGACAAGTGAAGTAGAGGGTTAGATCCATTTTTATCAGAAAGAAGAATTATTGCGCAGACATCTCCCCAGAAAGCTCCTGGTTAATTACTTTTCTTAAGTGTTTTCTTTATTTCTGGATTCAGATTGGTATATTGTTTTAACCTTTAGAGAAATAAGACAGCAGAGGCCATCCTCCTTTGCTTTTTGAAGTGTTGAGGATCCTGATAAATGTGCATAAAACAATTCTATCCATGTAATTTTTCTCACATGGCCTTTAATAATGGACTGTGAAAGAATTCTAACTTCTTATGGGAATGCTTTTACCAGAAGCAGAGATAATAAAATAAGATTGATCTGGTAGATAAGAAGGGAGAAAAGCAGAAGGATTTCTTTCTTTCTTTTCTTAATCTTTTCCCTTGTTTACATTCTTTCCCAAAGAATGCAGACCACAAATTTAAATATGAATTTGGAGAGTATAATTTCTTAATATAATTTCAGACATTTAAAAAGGCAGTATATTGGTCCTTGTGCCACAATATTTCTGGTGTCTTATATTTGACAATGTAATAATTTGCTTCCTTTTGTTTAGGATCAAGCATAAAATTTTCATGAGTTTACAGGAACGCAACAAAAGTTTAAAAAACAGGCATCTGGATTGGATTTTTTAAGTAGAAGACGTTTCACCTTTAATCCAAAAG
>JANHZU010005197.1:94264-110875 GCA_032468055.1 Acrochordus granulatus | reverse complement strand
ACTCCATTTGGAAAAACATCAACTTTGAACTTTTTTCCCCTTATGTCAAATTATAATTTAATAACATTTTGTTGCTTTGAAAGCTGTCATGTTATAGATTCAAATAATAGAATTAGAGGTTATAATGAGTTTGCAGACAGTTGAGAGAATTCATGCCATGCCTGATAGGAATCTGATCTCAACAAAATAATTGGCATATTATCTTGAAAAATAATTGGCATGCTGTTTAAATGGAATGAAGAAACATTACACTGTCACCTGTTAGCATTTTGCATCTGGTATTTAATGAAGTAATATATACAGCTCTAGGTGAAAAAAATATGCTAATTTCTATTGGATTTAATTACTGCTTATTTGGGTAATGAGTTGGGTTCTGGGCCATTAATGCATAATTTACATGAATATATGTGTTGCTTAAATTCAGTGGTATTCTTTAGTGGAAGGGTGGACATTCTGACCCCTGTCCAGAATTGTTAATGAAAATAGTGATATTTTATTGTTAATAACACATTAAATCTGTTTCTCCTCTTTGAAAGACATGTTGGCAATAATTTGAAAGGTGGAATAAACATTTTTCTCAGATATTTGGTAGGAATGAGGAAGTAGTGTTAGCCAAAAATCAAAGTGTATCAGAGTGGGCAATCAATAAAAAAAGGTAAAAGTTTCTCCTGTCCAGTCATTTCCAACTCTAGAGGGCAGTATTCATTTCTGGCCAAAAATGCTTCTGTGGTCGTGTGGCTGGTAGGAGTTTACACCAAGGCACATGGAATGCTGTTGCCTGGTAGCAGTTCTTCCTCCTGTCCCTCAAAGCCATTTCCTCTGTCCTCTACATTCACTCTTTTTGTTGTTGTTCAGTCACGCAGTCGTGTCCGACTCTTCGCGACCCCATGGACTGCATTATGCCAGGCCCCCCTGTCTTGCACTGCCTCCACATTCACTCTTTACTTGTGATGAAATGTAGTGAGGAGGTGGATCCTCAGGAGGGAAGGTATGCATTCCAGAGGAGTAAGAGACATGATATAGAATAAAGAACTCAGCTTGGAAAAATTGCTGTGTCATTCTTGGTTTGGGCCTGACATCAATCTTGCTAAATTGAGCACTCTGCTATTTGTATCTATTGTAGAATATACTGTGAACTATTAGAGAGGGTCTGTCTTCACCCTCTTTCTGTCACACATACTATTTGGCTGAATTGCTTCTTACTCCCTTGTAATGCACCTCCTCCCTCCTGGGGATCCACCTCCTCGCTTCATTTCATCACATCACTTTAACCTTGAGGGGGGAAGGGAGAATAGTTCCAACAGTTGTGGCAGCACAACGACATAGTCCATAAGGCTTGATTTTCTCTCATCTGCACCTTCTGCAGGCAGTTATGAAAGGTCTCAACAATGTGTGGAAAAATCTAACCAACTTTTTCCTCCATCACCACTGTTTCCTTGTTGTCCTATTCTTTTGTTATATTTCATCCAATAATGCAGCAACATTTTGGAATCCATTGACAATCTTCTTGTCATATTACTTTACTTATTTCAGAATGTAATAAGGTCTGTTAAAACGGGCCTCTCTCCAGGATGGGCCTGACACCCAAAGTCCTGATCTCACAGAACTACCATTTCCATTTCAATCTCTCCAACCATGAGCGTCCATTTGCAGGCAGACAGTGAGCTTGCTATTCCTCTTGGCTGCAGAAGTTGTGTTCCACTTGATCCTTCCTGCTCTCAGTACCACCCGCAGGGTTCTGTGAGTCATCTCCAACCACACTGGCATGATTCAGTAATTTGGTTGATGCATTCTTATTTGCTTGGAAATGAGAAAAGGATACAGTAACAGAATTCATAAGAGAATGTATCCAACCCAAAGAAAGTGAGGATGATTCACAACATCTGTTGGTTCAGTATATGCTTGTGTACATGAGAAAGAATTATCTATCCAGGACATCTGTTTTAATCACACATCTAAAAAAAAATAAAGTATTAAAAATAATTTTAAAAAGTATTATTTGCCCAAGCAGTACAGTACATACAATCACCATAGCTTTGGAGATGGACAGATGAAGATAAAAATGGTTGTGAATATATTCAAGCTGATCAACAAAATCTCTGTTATATATTATAGAAACAAAAATGTTTATACCAGATCAGAGTACTTGTCTAAGTAGCTTTGTATTTAACTGGAAAAAATCAAGTCTTTTAAATTGAATCTTCTTAATATAAACACTCTACCCCCTAGCTGTTTTCCATGCAACCCCTTTCAGTGTGTCTGTTTTTCATCCCTTGACAAACCAAACCAATTTTTAGGATAATTTTAGGAAGTTCTCTTTTTATGTCATAACAGACATGGATTTAGTTCATTAAGTAGTTTTCTTACATAGTTTTTTACAATATTTCTTCCTATGCCTTGTATTGTATAATATTCTTGTATAATATTCTAATCCCCAACTGACTGTACAATCAGAAGCTTGGGAAGATTAGTCCCCCAATGAACTGGATATACTCACAATGGTATGGGGGAGATAGTTATTTAGCTTTGATTTGTATCAAAATGGAGAGGGAGTTAACAAATGGTTAGCGTCCCACTGAAATACTCTATAACTGATTGATGGGAATAGCTTCAAAATATCTTGCAACATGTCTTTGATGCTCCCAACTCTATATTTTGGCTACATCTCATAGATACACTTTAACTTTCTCCTATCCTATCAACAATAACACTATCTTGCTTGATTCATAATGTGTCTATTTTGGAAATGCCAATCAGCCAGTCACTCTAAATGTGGTTCAATGAACAATGCCAGCAATGTTTTACTAGGTTGTTTTGGTAAGATATCCAAGGATAAATTTTTCAGAAAGTTAACAGAAACCATATCTCATGTTATACTAAGCATTTTATATGTCAGGCTTGAAGAAATGTGAGAGATACTGTCTTGACATTGGGATTTAACTGCACAGGTGTGGCCATCTTGACTTTTCTGATCCCTATGGACTCCCCTGGATAGAAACCAATAGCTGAAAAGAAAAAATACTGTCTTTTTTGGCAATTATTGATTTATTAATCAAATTTACAGAGCCATGTATCTTTACAAGAAGTAACTTAACCTGAAGGAAAGGGGGGCTTCAAATAGGATTAAATTATTTTTGATGAAAAGA
This sequence comes from Acrochordus granulatus, assembly GCA_032468055.1. Lineage (NCBI taxonomy): Eukaryota > Metazoa > Chordata > Lepidosauria > Squamata > Acrochordidae > Acrochordus > Acrochordus granulatus. The sequence continues at coordinate 107,729 of JANHZU010005197.1, read as the reverse complement.
TTACACTCCACAATCAAGGTGGGTAACTACATCTTTTATAATGTGGCAAGCCACGTTTTTAAGAAAGCCAGCATGATAAAAGAGTGAGTTTTATTGTGATTTAGAAGACATAGGATCAAGTTCTAACCAACCCTGAATCTCTCTGATTGACTTTGAGATCTCTGATCTCTCACAGGATTCTTGTGAAAAGAAATGTGGAAGAAGGAAAGATGTGTGGATTAAATGCAATAAATAAAAAACCAGTCTCATTAAAATCAGACAAACCACCATTTGGAAAGTAGGAAAGAGCTTTTATTCCCACAAAATGATGCTTATCTATATGACTCAGTTTGTAGATGTAGACTGGTATATAAAAAACTACCTTGTGGAATGTAATTGCAATAATGTTTAGTTTGCTTTTAAGGAACAAGGGGTTGATATTGGGAATTAACAAAGACCATTTTAGGATATTATTCAGATTTTAGTTGAAAGCACTATATTGAAGCATCTGATGTAGAAGTAGGTCATAATTTTTGCAACAGGAATCAGACTTCCTGCACACATTAGGGCAAAACAAATATTCAGTCTATAGTATTCAAATTTCTGATGAATTTCAACTCTCAAATTAGCTCCTGGATTGTTTGTAGAACAAAAGTTATAAGGGACTTTAAAACAAGTGAACTTCAACTCCCAGAATCGCCCAACAACCTTCTTTAACACACCTATCAAACACCTACCCAATAAAATCTCCAATAATACAAGACACCACTCTAAAAAGACAGATAGCACATTGCTCTAACAATTAAAAAAAAAAAGCCTTCACATTTTCAGCATTACTTGCATGAAAGCTAAAACAAGTTTAAAAAATTGTTTCTTGGTATAATACCATGTGATGCTAAAAATATTTTTGAGAAAACAATCAATAAAACATTACAAATCTAATCTTTGATTCTCTTATTTTTATATCCTATAACACATATTTTGAGTGTTCTTGGAAAAGTTTTTCAAACCTGGCTGATGTCACAAAATCCAATATACCTGCTGCTCATGGAGACCACAATTTTTAACTACTCCACAAATAATTTTTCCTATGAGTCGAAAAAGTTAGTTGAGGAAAATGTTAGTTGAGGAAAAAAATCAACCTCTCTGATGCTCAAGTGACATTTTAATTAACTTCCCAGAATATTTCAGGAGTATATAAATCATCATCCCCTTAAATTAAAAGTGGCAGAGGTGGACATCCTTATGACAACAGATTCACCTCTTGAGTTTTGGAGCACTGAAAAACAGATGACTCTTGAGAGATGGGAAGGAAGGGATGATAGCATCAGTGCATACAGTACTTCACTTGAGGAATGCTGCCATAACATGCACCAGTTTTTAATCACATTGGAGAATATGCCTGCTCTGATTTATGCTTAACTCTCTTATTTCACCAAACCCATACATTAAGGAAAATAATTCTCCCTATGTTGAAAATTGCTGACCTTGGTTGAGGATATAAGGTGAACTTTTGGTATAAAAATACAATTTGAGTGTAGATAATCTGACTGCACCCTATACTCAGTGTTCTTCCCTGGAGAGGTGGTATTTTTCTCTTCATGTATAGAACATGTCAAATCTGTGGCAATATGGTTGGGTCAATAAAGTAGTGCAGAGCTTTGCCGGAAGCTAATTCTGTTAGAGAGCTAGTTAAAAATAGGGTATTTCTAAGCACTTGGAATTCTACCTTCATTTGTTTAGCACGTTTTCCCCTTGTCTGTTCCTTCTTTTCTCTAATGTTATTCCTAAACTTGTCCTTGAGGTTCTCTTGAAACCTTGCTTGGGATTGTTTTTTTCAGCTCTCTTTATCTAACTATCTACTTGCAGAGTGTCATGACTTGTAGATATTAAATTTAAAGCCCTACACAGTACAATTGTGCAAGACAGAGGTGTACAGAGGATTGTAGGTTTTCAACAAAATCAAGTAAGAAGCATCGTACCTAATGGTGTAAACAGTATCACAGAAAATGTAGAAAAGGGGAACAGCTGGGCCGTGATACTGCAGTTTGCCTCCTCATGTGCTCCCCACAGTCATTTTGGTTGTAGGATCAGTAGTTCTGATGTTAATGTTTTGCATCACAGAAAATGCCAGATGTAGGCCAAGGTTGCACTCATCTCTAACCGTAGGACCAACATGCGCTGGCAACATTTTTTTCCTACAATGTCCCTATTAAATGGCCTTCATGATAGCACTAGCCTATGAGTAAGAGAGGCTTAAGGGTCAGCTGTATTGATGCTGAAAGTGTTTTTATTTCAACATAATCTATGGATAAACACAGGATTTATAAAATATGTGAGATTTTAGCACCCTTATCTCTGAGGGAAATGGGTGTCTGGTAATGACTAGGAAGAGAGGTGAAAGAGGTAGGATGGGGGTTATCAATGGACAGTACATTTCAAGCCAGTTTAAGGATTGATAAAGAGTATTTTATTGATTTAATCCATCCATCACATTTCTATACCTTTTTATACTATATTATATTTATACTAGTGCACTCCTGTAACTTGGTCATGAGAAGAGGCCCATAGAAAGCAAAACAACTTGCCCAGTTCTGTTAGTATATAGAATAGAGAATTAAAACTATGCTCCATACGTGCCCATGTGTAGATTTGTTCTAGTACATTGGGAGGGAGAAAAACAGCACCTCCAGAACTTCAAAAGAAATTCTGAAGTATTTTGAAAATGAGTAGAAAAACAAAAGCCTCTTTTATAAGTGAAGAAAGCTTTCAGAAAATTGAAAGACAAGTTTTGATATAATATTAAAAAGAATAGCTCTGAGTTGCTACTGAAAATACTGATGGGTATAAACCAGGGTTTTGTTTCTGTAAATCAGGCTGTGCTTCTCCACATGTTGTTGAACTGAGCTCTCATCAGCCCAGACAGCTGGACTCAACTTCCTAATAGCTGGAAGCTCCTTTTTAAGAAAAATCTTCCTCCAGATGCAAATTTCAACACCCCCCTCCCTTGTTAAGAGGAATTCAGTAAGCTTGAAGACAGAATAAAGGAAGTTCTGAAAAGGACAGCTATTGTTTGTGTTCCTTTCAATAGACTTCAGTTATCTCAGTTGTATAATATTCTAATACTTTGGATCTCAGTAATTTAAAGATATTCTTTTTGCATTATTTTTTTTAAATGCTGGCTCTAGCAAAGGCTTTGCTTAGTTTGGAGAATTAAAGGAGAAGCCTTACGAAGAGGGAGTCCTCCCCAGCGAAGCTGACTGATGTATTGTCGTGGTTGATATAAATTTAGAGGGTTTAACAAAAGAGGGGGTTACTGATCAATTATGGATGTTTAGGCTTCGCTATTATTTTGCCTTCCATAAATTATTAAGCCTGGTTACTATAATAAGAAAATGCTAGATTGCCCAGCTTTTTAATATTATACATTCCATATACATCTATGTATATGTGTGTATACATGGATCCTATTTGAAAAATGTCTGTTCAGCTGTACTGGTGATTTTAAGATAATGTTAAAATATTTTATATTCTCTTTCTCCAATATACATGGAGAATCACTTGTTTGAGATGGGCAAGGATGTTGTTCCTTATTTTATCAGGATAAGCAGAACAGAACAAGCTCAGTAAGAAAACAAAGAGCCTTTCCTCCTCCTCCCTCGTATCAAATCTCCCCTTAAACTCTTCTTTAGTATTGTGCCACATAATATTGCCTTCATGCCTGAGGTCACCTTAATTTGTCCTTAGTTCTATTGATGTTGCAGTACACTGGTTTAACTATGGATACAAACTGACACCATGCACCCACTATTTTACTGATGCTATCAAGTGATCCTTAAAAGTCTGGATCAGCTTGGCACATATGGACAAATTTAATCTGATTTGGGCACCCTCCCCTCCTGTTCGGTCCTTGTGTCATCATCTGTATCTGGCAATGGGAAAATGCAGTTCTTTCAAATGCAGAACACATAGGGAAGGACAGCACTGCTTGTCACCATCTTACATGTAGCTGGAAAGGGATCATCTGGAAGAGCGGTAAATATTCTCCTGAAGGTTTCTGCTGGCTTGAGGATTAGTGGAGATATTCATTTGACTGTAAGGAAGAGTCTTGAGACAGGTACATTGGGGAAATATACTGTACAGAACTGTATGGGGAGGGGTTTACCAGGAAGTACTTCATTTTGTAGTTCCAGGATTGAAAATATAGTTAGGTTGCAGAGTCATCTTGATGTTAAGTTAGTTAATAATACAATCCAGTACAATAATATATTTCCAATTACACTTTGACTGAAAGGGTATTCCATTTAAAAAACATGAGGGCAGCAATTTATTAAGAAGATCCAGCCATAAACAGAAACACTTTCCCCCCCCCTCTTTTTATGAAATGCCAGCACATTAGACTTAGCAATGACCAATCTAGTTCAGATATAGAGATGCTGGCAAATGGAGTTTTGACCATGTCTAGATCCTCCTTTGCCACAAGAAGGAAAAAGATGAAACACATGCAATTTCCTTGGCCTGGGTACTAGATGTTTAAATCACTGGATGAATATTGTACACCCAAATGAACTGATACAGCACAACACTGATTTTTATGAGTCAACAGGGAGATGAGGAATAATTAGAAATATATGTGACTGTAGTAAAGGAACTGATAGCTATGTGTCATTTTTGAGGTTATTTTTTCAGAGGTTACATCTCTTAATAGACATTGGGTTGCCTGTAGAACAAGGGATCAGTATCACCATGAGCAAATGATGCTGGTTTAACATTACATTGCTGTTTGGAAATAGGCAGAAGAGTGGAAATTTCTCAAAATTCAGTTGGAACATTAGTAGATAAACTAGCCAGAGTCTCACCTAGAGTATCAGGGCACTTAAAATGTGTTGCTTAGATTGTGGGAACCAACATGAAAAAATTAAAACCAAATTCCCTGCAAATATGCAGAAATGAAAAAAAGTGTGGTGTGCCTAATCACTTCCATGGAGGATGTGTAAGAAAAACTCAGGGCATGAAAGTGAAGATGACACATGCTGACAGTGAAAACTCTAACTATTATAATTATATCCTGAGCTTAGAAGTAAAACTGCGTGAAATGTTCCAACATACATTAAATCAAGTTATAGAGAACATTCCAGGCACTGAAAGAATTGCTGATTATACCTTCACTGTCAAGGAAGGAGATATTGAACTATGAAGCTACAATGAACAGTGACAAAAAGTTCTCTTTTCTCTGAGTGATGTAGGGGGGAAAATATAATAATGAATCCTGATAAAAACCAGCGATGATCGAAACAAATATTTGCTATTGGAGATCTCCTTACAACAAAAAGGCCAGAAACTGATCTGGAAAAGTTGTTGGAATATGAGAGATACTTTGTCTTGTAATTGTGAAAGAAATCCAAAGGTTCTTGGAATAATTACCTTTCAAGTTTTCCGATAGTCTGACAGATCATTTTGAACCACTCCAATAGCTGACACAAAAGGCAGTTTGGGGAAGTTATCAGAAAGTCATTAACAGACGTTTGACAAGGTTAAGGTCATAAAACCCAAGACTTCTGTGTAATGCTCCTGGGAAACAACTTGTGTTAGGAGTTGTTTTGAGCAGCAAGATATTGTATATGCACATAACATTTCCATCAGATTATATCTAACCAGACAGTACATATTCATTTGGACCATAAGCCTCTGGAGAACATGAAGAGGAAGCTACTATTGAGTACTCTTAAGAGACTTCAGTGGATGCAAATGAGGTTACAATATTATGATATCTGCACTGAACATCATCCAGTAATTTCACAGATGATTTAAGCAGAGTATTATGTATGGGCCCAAAAAAGTTCTATGTAGACAAGAGAGACAGAATGAATAAATATGTTCCAATTCCTTGTTTTTCCATTTATATTAATGCAGAAAGCCACTGCTCAAAAATCTTATAAGTATTTGGAAATAATGTCACTGAGGGTTGGTCTGAGAATAGCACAAAGAATCAGATGAGAAAAGAGCTTAATGGGATGTTCAGGCTAATTTAACTAAGGCCCTGTAGCAGGACTTGATGAAGCAAGTACACTCTTCCCATGCAGAATTGAGAGATATCTGCAGAAAATAAAGTACTAGAAAGTATGTATTGGTTTTGTATAAACAGCCACCTGAAGTCATGTCTAACACATTCTGATATTTGCAATTGACTAAAGGTCAAGTCATAAAAGGAGATCTTGGATTCTCATAAAGTACCATGTTAATCTTGGGAAAAGGTAGAATAGATTTGTTTAGATAGCAGGAGAAACTTATAAGCACTGACTATTTTAATTGTGGTGAGGCCCATCCACTGCCAGACACAAATCTGGAACAGTTATGAGGCAACTTAAGAATGATCTGGAATATTACAGTCTATCGCATGTTAAGCATGTGATGACATTCTTGGATAATGAATCACAATCCATTGTACTGTGGAAGAATGTGTGGCTTCTCAAAAGCAACGGAAGCTTGAGCATCAGGCCTCTTCACTTTCTTATCTTCAGAATAAGGAAAAAGTATAACTAGCAGTCTTGCAGAAGATCAGAAAAGCAGAATCTGATCCATACCACATCTTGGTCCATCAGAACGGAGTGTGAATCAGAGTCTAGTTCAAGGGCTGATTAGTTGATGGCAGAGATTGTTGTTTAAAATTGCTTATGGACTGAAGACCACAAAGAACAAACTATGACCGAGGTCAGTAGGTCAGCTAAAACCCATCTACACTTGCAAGCAGGGAACTCAGTGAGGATACAACCCCAAAAGAAACTAAATGAGTAGCAAAAGATAGATGTCAGATGACCATATGAAGTGATAACTCCAGAGAGATGGGTTCTGAAGAACAATCAGACATCTGTATAGCCAAAGCCAGCCTGTTGAGGCAGACCACTGAAGAATTGTCTCTAGGATCCATCAGGGATGCTTCTGGGCTAAACCTATATCCTTCAGATGTCCCTGACATATAATCAGTAAGAGTAACATTAGCTGGAAGTAACCAATGTCAACCAGCACCAGGATAGGATAAGTTCCCTGCTGTACCAAAACAAAACTCAGCCAGCGAACTGGTGCAACAACCTGCCCCCTTACATTCAAGGGGTTTATAAGAAACTTTGAAATTCTATAGATTTTATTATAATTCTGCAGTCTGAGTTTTGCAGGAAACTGATTTTTGTTCGAGTTGAATTTATAAAAAGAAAGATGTATCAGTGCATGTGGAATTAAATAATGTAGATAGAGAAGCAAACAGAAAGACTTTTAAATTGTTGAATAGATGAATACATGAAATGAAGGAACGTTACCAAGAAATGATTCTTTTGTAGTTAGCTAAGACGATAAAACAGTTTAATTCACTTTAAGCTGGTCTGGGGTTTTTGACTAAAAAAGTGTTCCACTTGAAACACTAATATGAAATATACTGTACATATAGAACACCTTTGAGTTCTTAGATATCTTCACCGCCTTGAGTTATTTATACAAATAATAAAGACAGGATAAAAAAAATCTAAAAACAAAATTACAGCTCACAACTTTAGATTTTATCTCCTGGCAAAAATCATCCCAAGAGATTAATTGGCTTGCTCAAGGCCACTCAGGAAATCTAAACAGGGCTCATAAAAATGGAATATATCCTTAATGGGTAGCGCCTCTCCAGTCTTCCATGCAATTTTCATGACCACTTAACTATTTCTCTGCTACAGTTGTGCTTCTGTTTATGTTTGAATGTTTGCTAGAGCAAGCAGCATTCTGTAGGGGATGAAATCTCATCATAAAGTTAAAAAAGAGTAAAACAATTGGAATGAAATATTATTTTACCAATAGCAAGGAAAGCTTATAATAAACAAATGGGAAATAAGATTCTAATCATATAAATTCATATATTTTATGTACTTTATATCCTTTAGTCTCTTTCCCCCTCTTTTGCAACAAGTGGCATTAATGCCTATCAAGAGAGCCAAATTCAATTCCAAATCCAAACATAAGGAGTGTTTGGAAGCTGGGAAATTCCTTTGAGGTTTGCCCAACTCCAATTTTACCTGAACCCTTAAGGAAAACATTTTCTCTTTGAAGCTTTTGTCTGCTGTATTGCATCGTGGGCTGTAGGTTTGGGCTTTGCTTTAGGGCTTTCCATTCCAATCCATTTTTCTGCACTTAACCCTTTCATTAGGCTGGTGTTTATATGTTTGTGTGTTACTCTGTATGTCTGCCCAGAGAATGAATCGAGTGCAATATTTTGAAAGCATAGCGAGATTAAGCACATGAAAGCTGCAGAACAAGAAAACCTTTTAGTTTGGAACCATCGTGTCTAAATTAAAGGTGAATCAAAACTGTCACTATAAATAATCCAGATGTTTCAAGGCTTGATAGGAATGTCAATTAATTATTTTTTTTAAAAAAAACTTGGAATGGTTATGGTTACATTGAAGCCATTCATTATGCTCTTTTTGTTGTTGGCAAGTGCCATGGGCAATAATAAAGATTTGAAAAGTCTTCTTCCTAGATAAAAGATTATAAAGTGCTTGTTAAGCTGGCATGTCTTAAAAGGGTTAAAGGGAGAAAGAGAAGAAAGATAAGAGACTGGCAAAGGAACACGTTTGTAATTTTTTATGGGAAAGTCCTATTGTGTGTTCACATTTAACTGAGTCGACTAAATATAGCAGGGCATTGGAGTAGCTTAATATATACTCCAAAACTCCTTTTAAGAGATAAAGGAAACTCTTTTATTTCTTGAGACAAGCTGAAATGATGTCCAGTTATGTTTTTCATAATGGCAGATTGTTGGGAGACTAGGCATATCTGAGGATGTGATGGGCTAGATGCAAAGCAGTTCCCTTGAAGGAATCTAACTTGGCTACCATATCATGGAAGATTTGAAGACTGGCTTGTCATCAAAATGCAATCACTTTGGGAAGCTAATTCAGCAGTAGGAAGAAATCAGGTTGTTCTGAATTCCTCCAAAGTGACGTTACGATTGCTAGAGAGGCTACAAAATCTGAGTATTATCTTGGAACCTACTTTCTTTCGAAGTAATATTTCTCCAAACCTCTTAATAAGCTGCAGTCAGAGGTGTTGTATACCAGAAGGTGTTTTGGGAAACCTAGCAACTGTCTCTTTTAATTAATATAATAGCTTTAGGCATTGCCCACAGGAGATTTTTGGAAAACTAACAGAAGCTGTACTTGAGCAGGTTCATTGTCTGATGCACTGAACCCGACTTCTTCAAGAAAGCAGCATTGTAATTCTAGATCACTATAGATGGCAGATTATCCCTAAATAAAATCATGATAGCAGGTATGAGTGAAAGTTATCTGATTAACATTTTTTTTTAAAAAAAATGCCAGACTACATCAGAATGTAATTTACCAGATTCCTTGTATGGATTACCCCCGCAATTATGTTGGTCAGACAAGGAGGAAGCTAACCACCAAATTTCAGGAGCATAAGTGGGTGGTTAGATGTGGTGATCCGAATTCATTGGTAGCCTCATATTGTAATGAACAAGGGCATATGCTCAATTTCACAGCTGCTACGATTGCTGGCTGGGCAAAATATTTTGGGAAATGATTGAAGCTTGGGAGACAAGCCTCCTGTCTGTTAATGGAAGTGCTGATTTACACCCGCCTACCAGGTGCTTAGAAGCCAGGGATAAGGTGGTAAAAAGAAATAGCAGATAACAACTTAATTAAAAACCTAAGGAGTTATTTAAATGGAAAAAGGAGAGAGAGGTTCAGTGCAGGTGTTTTAGAGTGAAGGATATTCCCTGACAATGGGTTCTAGCATGAGCTTGGAGTACTAAATTTTTAGTCCCAGTGAGCAACTCTGATTGATTTCTGCGATATTGCCTGGGACATGGGCATTCACCTTCAATTGCAGATCAGAATTTTCTATAAAGTTTTCTTGGAAATAGGCCCTAAGTTGTTCTTTTTTTAAGTTCAATGTGTAGCTTTGGGTCTCTATTAGGTTTGACAGGAAGGACTTGAGATGAAGCATGTATTCTCTATGCTTGTTTCTGGAGTTGTGGGGGCTAAAGTAGGTGTGTACATTTATGTGCATGCACCTTGAGGAAATATTTAACAGTTTTTTTAATTAAAATTCTTACATCCCATCTGTCTGATTGATCCCGGTTTGAGGTAGTTAACATGAAAGTTAAAATCAAAAGTAACACAGGATAAAATTGAACATAACACTTGAGTATATTATTATAGACAATATTATTTTTATTTTTTTTTAAAAATAGCTTTTTTAAAGCTATTTTTTTAGCTTTAAAAAAATAGGCTTCAACCTCACTCCAAATGTTAAAAGGGTGATCCCTTATTTTGATAAGTAGTCCCCAAAACTGTGCTCTGCTGATAGAAAACTAACTCATCAGAGAGATAGCTAAGCCAGAGTTCTTTATTCTGATACCACCTCATCCATGTGTAGAAAATTTGCTTACTTTTTTAATTTCCTCTTTGTTGATGAGCACTCAGTTGCTTCCGACAACTGCTGCCATGTCAACTGTCAAATATAGTTAAATACAAGCTGCTATATGCCAGATACTTTCAAAATGTTGGCTCCTATTGTGTGTGAGCTGTCCAGTGTTGACTGCTACTACTGTCAAATTGTCAAACATCAAATCTTCCCTAGGCAGAGGATAGAGAGAAACTCTTTGCTTTTGAAATTCAGAAAGTCCACACTGAGAGCAGTAGGGCACATATTTGGGAAGTATGTGTGCATTTCTGTTCTGGTTTCCAAAAAATTTAGTCTCTTTTCCAGCAACTTCCTAGCTGTGGGAAACTTATTGTTATGTGACACTCTTGTATATTAGTTGTTTATTATATCTTTATTCCTCTTTGCCTGGAGTTATAGAATGGGATGGTCAATCACAAAAAACACATTCCCTCTGGTCCTACTGCTGTAAAATATTGGGTTTACTCTATGTTAGCTGCCTTTGATGAAAAATGCATTTCACTTGTTTGGACAAGAGAGATGTAAGTGAAGAAAAATCACAACAAATAAACTTTCAGACATCTCCAAAAGAGAGGATAATTAAAGCACCCATAAATGAGGTAGAAAATCAGAATCTGGTCTCATAGGGGAAGACATCAGATGATAGATTTAGGCATGGGACCATTTATTTGTTTTGGTATCATAGCAGCACAATATTGCACAGACCCATTAAAACATCAATTCTACTGAATTTAATAATTCCAAGTGTTCAATAATTGCCACAGTAACAAATTCCACAACATTCCTCACTAGATCTTTTCCCACCTTGATTTTCCTCCAGGAATAGCAAGTTTTTGTCTCTGTCTTTCTCTCTGTCTATCCCTTTAAGGGATAGCTTGGCATCTATTTAATCTCATTTTAATTTGCTAGTGCAGATCAGGAGATAAAACTGAATTACTATACCAAAAACTGAATAATCATCTTCTCTGTGTAAATACAGAATTTAATTGGGTCATTTTGACTTTTCAGTGTTCTTACTATAAGGAAATACTCTTCTTGTTATAAATAACCATGAAACCCTTATTATCAGGTGTGTGTAAAGAGCTTTCAAAAATCCTGCCATCACAATAGCAGTAAAACGGTGACTCCTGAAACCTTTTCTTTAAATTATCAGATCAAATATGTTTACTGATGGATTGTTTAAACATTCATTGATTTGATTTATATGTGGCCTTTTTATTCAAACAATTCTTCTAGCTGGTTAGTAAAAGAAAATAATGCCCTAAACTGAAAACACGAAATTAATTCCAAAATTATTTGGTGGAAAAGCCTGTGTGTGTGTTTAGGAAATTACCTTTATAGATTTTTAAAGGCTGCAAGGGTTGATATTCCCATAGTCTGGGAATAACACAGGTGTCAAGCTCTCTTAAGGAAGTCAAATCAAGAAGCACCATCATGAATATTATCACCATCAGGAATATTATCTCACAAATTTATTTATTATAAGGTTACATTAACAGAATCCTGCAAATCTGAAAGTATTCCTTTGAAATGCTTCTCATGCTCCCTCTGTTTTGTGAACTGAGATACCATTTACAGGACGTCTGTCGAGTCTGTGGCTCTTCCTCCTGACTCCCAAGGCCGTTCCTACATACCATTATGATAGAGAAAGCCCTCTGCTATATACCAGTTAAAAGAATTTCTGATAAAAACAGCCTCTTTTGCTGGATCTCTTCTTCAGATCTTAATGATTGGACAAGTTCATTGTGAGAAAGACAATCCTTCTGATAATCAGGTCCTAAGCCATCAAAAGATATTAAGGCCTATGCAACTTCTTAATCTGCATCTTCATGATGATCCAGATACAACAGGTGTGTTGCAATTCCATGAGGCAAATCCTGCTCTTATCCCAACCTCTGTAAATTATGTGTTTTCTTCATGTCACATTTTTTGTCCCTTCTCCCTACCTTTATCCCCCTAATCTTAAACTCTGTCCAGTAACCAACTGACAGCCAGTATAAAAATTTCCATTCATTGCACCAGTCCAACTGCTGGATTAGAAACCAGTCTGTAACTTCTGGATTCCCTTTGAAGATGGCCTTATGTAGAGTGCATAAGGAAGTAAAGAAACATACAGTAGTAAAGAAATATTAAAATTACTCTTATTTTGAGAAGTGTTTGTAGATTATATTGCCTAGGCTGTTTCTTAAACCAAGTGCTCTGACTTTGAAGTTAATGAGAATAAGTGTTATTAATTATGTTTATATTTATTAGTTGCTCATTAAACTAGCTCTTTTGTTGCTATTTTAGTTGTCTCTGTTTTGTCAGCCATGCCTAAATCTTTATTTATATGAGGAATGAAATAAAGCTGGAGGTATAATATTTGGTTTTATTTGACTTATTCACAACTTAGAGAGCCTGATTGAATTAATTAATCCTTATTGAATTAGTTAAAGGAATTTAAACTCAGAACTTCCGAGTTCTGAGTTATGGTTTCATAGAGCAGTGAAATGTTTATGCATGCATAATCTCAGAGTGAGAAAGCAGTCATCATAAACGATAAAAATCAAAGCATTATGCATAACTGACGAACTGCATAGATGTTAGATGTGGTTGTTTTTATTGTTGCTGCTGTTGTTTAAAAAGCAGCTGCAGAGAATCATAGTTACTAATGTGATCATTTTCTCAAAGAAAGTCATCTTACGTTCAGATATAACATGTTTTCCTGTATTTGATGTTAAAAGTATGTTTGTGTCTGGAAATGCTTCCTAATATTTCTTGATTTATTTATTAAATTTATATGCCACCGAAATCCGAAGACTCTTGGCGGCTAACAACAGTAAAAAAAATAGTATATTAAAACAATTAAAATACAAAAAACCCCCCATTAAAACAAAATAAAAAACCCAACACACTAGCGAGGTAGGAAAAAGTTTTAGAATATAAAAAGGGGGGTGAGGATGGCTAGGGATCCATCAGCCACCTCCATGCTGATAATGAGAACCCCCCCTGGAGCCCCAGGCCATCCCGCAGAGCCAGGTCTTAA
>JANHZU010005197.1:57900-82116 GCA_032468055.1 Acrochordus granulatus | reverse complement strand
CACCCCGATGGGGAGTTCGAGATCCACCAGAATCAGCAGAGGAGTCCTTCTCTGGTTCCCGTCAGCTAAGGAATTTCGGCTGGCGGGGTCTGGGAGAAGAGCCTTCTCTGCTGTGGCTCCTGCCCTGTGGGACATCTCGCCCCTCGAGCTGAGGGATGCCCCCTCCCTGATGGCCTTCCGGAAGGGCCTTAAGACCTGGCTCTACGAGATGGCCTGGGGCTCTGGGGGGGCTCATTATCCTCATTATCAGCATGATGGATTCGTAGGCATCCTCACCCCCCTTTTTTTACATATGAAATCTTTTTAGCCTACCTCGCTAGTCTGCCAGGGTTTTTTATTTTGTTTTAATGGGTTGGTTTTAATAGGTTTATTTTATTTTCGTGTTTTTAATTGTATTGTTTTTATTGTTGTTAGCTGCCAAGAGTCTTCGGATTTCGGCGGCATACAAATTTAATAAATAAATGAATAAATTTAGGTATTAAAAGCAAAGAGAGAAAAATAAAGGTTCTATCAGTCATAATCACCATCTAGGATTTCAGTGTTACAAGCATAAGGTTTAACTTTTCATCCAATGTTGAATGTAAAAACTTTTACTTAGATGTGATAGAGACACAACAAAAGAACCTGTATGATAAAAGGGATGCATAATTTCAGATAATGTTCAGAGGTGGCTTAAGCACCTCCCTAATCCACTGAAAGAGGGGATACATCACAATCAGGCTTGCAAGACTGATGTCAGTCCCACTAGATCGACCAGATCATAACATCAATTCCCCAAGATGGTTATAATTCCTTTTATTGAGATTGGCCATTTATTGGCCACGCGTAATTAGACACACAAGGAATTTGACTCTGGTACAGAAGCTCCCAGAATCTTGAACATCTGATTGGGTTGATTCCCTAATTCACTGGGACAGGGGTCTATGGGAGCCACTTCCAAATGTTGTCTGGATGCTCTGGACTTAAAAAAAAAAACGCTTTAGTACCTTTTGCTTAGACAACAGAACCCGCATCTCTCTACACAACACGTACAAACAGCTAACAAATTCATATCCCCTGAGGTGCCGTCCCTAACTCTAGCATGCGCAGAACCTATCCGGAGTCCAGTTCTAATCCTCCAGGTTCATCCTTGCTTCCAATAACTGCCCCGACTCAGTATTTTGAAATAAAAATCTTCATAGTCGCCTGTCCTCACAATCATTCGAATAAAAACGATTGGACCACTGTACCGGGAACACAATTTCCAAATATAAATTTGGAAAGTCAAGTGAAAAAAGTAAACATCAAGGCAAACTGCATCGCCGACCGTTAACGCATTGATTATACATCATGCGGGCTGAATAAGGAGCTGCCTGGGTTAGGAATTTGCATCGGTTTTAGTCCTGTGTGCCCGTGGCATCTTATTCGGAACGCTAACGAAAGGAACGATAAATCAGAGCAGCAAGGAAGGGGGCTGCAGGGAAGAGAAAGTAAATTTTCGGCCTCCCAGGCCGAAGCAAAGTGGCGAAAAGGACATCATCCCCGCCTTCCTGTTGAGAGACCCACCCGGGGATCCGTGCTAGGAGAGCCATTCAGGTGCGCGGTGGCAGGCAGGGAGGCGGTGGCCTGTCCTCCCTCAGCTTTCCGAGCAGAGACGTCCACATCTGTGCCATAATGCGTATGCACCGGCTGTGACCTCCATCAGCTTTCAGTGCCCCCGAGGGAGGCCTGCTCTTCCAGGGACATCAGAGCCATATTCAGCTGGCGCTGAATCCTGGCTCCTGAATCAGCTGGTGCAATCCTGGCTCCTGAATTAGCAGCCGAGTCTGCTTCCCGCCTCTGGGCACGGCCTTGTCTACGTCTCCCATTGAGCCAGGATGAAGGTCCGCAGCTGCGGATGGTCCCGCTCTGCGGTGTCAGAGGGAAAGGGGCCTTCAGAGAAAGACTGACGAGACCCCAAACGCAACACGGACTTTACACCAATGAAACTCACTTGGGGTGTCTGAAAGCCATGAGGCATCGCTTGTGTTTTCCCAGCATGCTCCAGGCCAGAATATATCCATCGCTGCTTCCCGTCGCAAGATGCCACTCATCAAAGGACAAACATTTCACAGGACCTAGGTGACCTTCTAAAACCTGTGAAAAGAGGAGCGGGGAGGGGGAGGAGGCCTCTTTTCGTGGGCTTGTGATGAACTTTCAGGTATCCTTTGTTCACAGCAAATTGTTGGCTTTGCCAGCAAATGCGAAAGGCTTTCCATGGATTTTTGTTGCTCACCCCCTCCCCCCTCCAAAAAAACAAAACCAAGCCAAACCCTAAGGCTAGCTTCTTTACTGGACTGGAAAATAACGAGTATGGTCTTATTCTGCCCTGCTCAAAGTGAATAATAATGTATAGGAAGTATTTTTAAGGCTCCGAATGATGACTGTTGTGTGTAAAATGTTTGCTGGGTATTCCCTGTACGAAAGATCCAGCAGTGAACACTTACATTGAAATTATAGAGTATAAATCAGATTTGTAATAGAGTATAAATAGTAGAGTACAAGTTTCTCAAGCCCGGGAACTTTAAGGTAAGTGGACTGCAACTCTCAGAATTCACCAGCCAGCAAGTTTCCAAGGCTGAGAAATAGTGGCGTAGATTGTACCGCTGTACACCAAGGGCCTGAAGTGGCTCAGTCCCATTATGGCTGTCTGGGATGAGTTAATAAAGCATATATATCCCCAGCAGATGTCTCAAAGAGTGTCATACATGTTTATTTTTGCAGGAGTGGATGTTCCACGTAAGTATTACAACTGAGAAGAGAAAGCGTTGCTCGCAACGAGCTCTATGCTTAGGCTGGGTAGGCACAGAAAATTGGGAACTATTCATTTTTTGTGCTTCCACAGAGCACCGCAGTCCCATATTTTCATATTAATCACAGACTTTGCTGGAGAAAAAGTAGAGAAGGTAAAGAAATCTTTTTGATGTCTCTTTGGAGCTGTTCTCCAGTTGGTCTGATTCAGGAATGAAATTCTGCTTCTTTTTCATCCCAAACTTTATTTATTCCTTATTTATTAATTCAAGGGTTAATATTCTGCTTTTACAAAATGTTAAATGTTTCAAAATGAAATTTAAACATAATTTTTTAACCTGTTTTTGATAGTTTGTCAAGGTTTTATTTGGGGAATAAAATTTTTATTCATTAAAAAATTTTATTTGGGGAATAAAATTAAAATAACATTTTTCTGTTTGCTTGGGAACATTTCTTGTGTAGAAAAAATCCTAGCATCTTAGGGGAACCTCCAAAAACTCATCACACCAGATCCCAAGATTATTTCCAAACCAGTAATTTATAGCATGTTATAAAACTATCCAGCTAACATTGTCCTAAATAACAGCAATGAGTACAGGCTTTATACAAAGAAGGTTAAAGATACTTTAAGTCACTAGCCAGGAATTGGTTCAGGGCTGAGACCAATCTCTCCTTGGCATTCCTAATTTATGGCAGAATGCCGAAGGGAAATTTGCATTTAATGTATTTTTATATCTTTCTGTTTCTTTCAGCACCCCTACCAGCTTGTGGGCTACAACTGCACTGCTCATTGCTTATCTTTCTTTAAATGAAAGAAATTGGGCTAGATTATTTTCAAAGTCCAATGTTTTGAAAGATTCATACCTTGATCAGTACATATGATTCAGCATGCCACACTTTCACAAGGCCCTTGTCAGAGGAAGTCACAATATGAATGCCATTCATTTTAGCAGCCCAAATATAACTTTTGTGCATAAAGGTTTTAATACAACGCCCAGTTTTCATGTCCCATACTGTAAGAAACACAAAAAAAGTACTAAATTTTAGGAGATTGCTCAGCCTGTTTACTCAGAAGTGAGTTTCAGCACAGCTCAATCCAAGACAGAAAAGCATCCATGAGATGTTTGGGAGTTTACACATCAGAAAAGGGTCAACAACACATTTAGCAAAGTATTGTGATTTATCTATTTTCAGTCAAAGTTTGCTTTGTCTTTTTAAAAAAATGCACTGCTGCATTCCTTATAATGCATTAAATCTTTGTAAGCAATTGGTTGAGGATGTTGAGAAGGTGATATCCAAGCATATAAACCAATATATGCCATAGTGTTCAACCCCGGAATGTCCCCATTACTCCCAACAGCAAACTTAAGAGCTGAATGCCAACAGGACTGGAACAAAACTGGAGACAATGAGAAACCTGTTTGCACATCAGCACATAACGAATATTAACAGGAAAAAAGAAACACTTTGCCATGGGAAATGGAACGCATGTTGTGGCAGCAAATAGCCATTCAGAGATGCAGCTGTATGAAGGACGGGGCAGAGAGGAGCAAGACCTTCTTCAGTTTAACATAAGGTGACAAGAAATAAGCACGAAAAATCACAGGCTGAGATTGGTTCACATGTTGTGCTAAGCCATTGTGCTTTGCAAAGTCTGACTCATGGCTTACCTGTGAAACCCTAAAGTGGTACTCTTGTAATTCTAGATCTTTTCCTGGGGAACCACAAGGCTCATTTTCCTACCTGGATCATTAATTTAAAAAAAAATAAGACGAGAAAGTCGTGCAAAGCCAAATGCTAGTTTCAAGCATAAGCTTGATTTCCAATACTCCCTCTGGCGAGCAAATCTTTAATGATCATTTAAAGCAGACAGGACTTTCAAACATTTTTCTTGTTTGGGGGAAGCACTAAGGGATGAAGTCATTTCCTTCAGCGTAAGGCATCCACAAAACTTTTCCCCCCTAGCCCCCCCATCAAAGTAATTTAACGATATCAGTATCCCTTAAACACCCCCCCCCAACAAATAGAACTGCAACACAACTTTTGGTCTCACCTATTCTCATATCTTCTCCAGTTTGTTCACAGAAAAAAGTGGGGGGAAAGCTGCAGAGTTTTCTTCTTATATGTTGGGGATGCTATACTATTGAAAAACCAAGAATATAATTTCACCCTCTGCTGTAGAAAAGCTCTGCAGTTTTCTAGTGAAGGCAGAAGGAGCTACAGTGGAACCTCAGATTGCGAACCTAATTCGTTCCAGAAGAATGCTCTCAGTCCAAATTGCTCTTAAACCAAGGCAAGGTTTCCCATAGGAAACAATGTAAAGTCAGATGATATGTTACACGCCCCCAAAAATATTAATAAAAAAACAATTTTCAATGGAATTCTATGTAGAAATTATTGTTCCTAATATCTGAAACAAGTAACAATGATTAATACACAATATAAAGTAAAAATAGAACAAATGAACCAGCACTTACGGATCTGCTCTGATGCAGATTCTGGCCATCAGCTGCTGCTCAGCCGCTGCTGTCTCGGCTGTCTGGGCAGCCCCATGTTGGATCAAGAGGATCCACTGCCACCACTGCTCGAGGCAAAATGGCTTTTCTTTTTTCCCTTGGCGATGTCTTTCCAGGGGTCTTTCCCAGGTGGTTTGGAAATGTTTCTTATTGTAACCTGCCTCCGTGTTCTGAGAGGGGAGAAGAGATGAGCAGGAGGGGGTTGGGCCGGATGGTGCCAGGCGAAGAGGGAGTGTGTGTGAGAGAGAGAGAGAGAATGAATGAGTGACAGGGAAGACAGAGGGTCAATCTTCCTACACTTGAAGAGATGGGCAGGAGGGGGGAGGGCTGTGCGTGTGTGTGAAAGAGAGATGGAGGGTCAGTCTTCCTATGCTTTGAGAAGAGTCCTGGCTGGCGTGAGAGGGAGGAGAGGAGGGGGAGGTTATTGTTTGGAAGGAGAATCTGGAATCTTGAGTCTTGGGAGTTCTTTCTCTTAAACAATTTTCACTTAATTTATGCTGTTTACGCAGTGAGACAGAAGAACCATCAGCTCCATTGTGAGATTTCCTGCACAAGTTCATCACGTGGTGCTTGTCTTGAGAGTTGTCGCTCATTAACCAAATTAAATGTTATCAAAAATGTTTGCTCATCTTGCAAAAATCTTGTGAACCGAAGTGCTCGCAATCCAAAGTTCCACTGTATTTCTTAAAACTCCATAAGAAATTAGTATTTTAAAATTAAAATGAACAAAGTAACATTTAAAAGAAGGGAATTATGGCCCCACTGACTTGTGTAGTGTGGTTCTCAGCATGGTATACCAAGCCTACTATAGCCCTTGGCTCTTATTTATGTTGGAAAAGTCTTGGTTGGCCTGCTACCAGATGAGACTTATTTTATCATATAGCTTACTAGTGATCTGAATTTACCAACTTTAACATTTTAGCTGAAGTAACTGATTTTTTTCTTACTTCTTACGTGGGATTAAAGCTAATACTCACATTTTGCTGTGTAATCTTTGGATCCAGACAGAATTTTGCTCTTGTACACATCCAAGCAAGTGATGCTCCCTTTGTGGCCCACAAAAACCTTCACACATGTCCCAGTTATGATGTTCCACATTCTAAAAATGTGTTCAAAAGAAAACAAACAAGCAGACAAAACAGAAATAGAAAAAGCTAGAATAAAGAATAAAACCAACTGGTCATTATTACTGCACCACCATTCAACCCAAAGAACGGAAACTAACTTCTGAAAAAGGCAGCTTAAACATCCTGTGGTGAAGGAAGGGTCAGGGCGTTAAAACCAAAACATTCACCTGATACTGAGATCATAGCTGCCACTCAGGAGGAATCCCTTCTGTTCACTGAGATATAAGGATCTGATACTACCAGAATGACCAGAGAAGACAAGAGGGAGAGGTTTCATTCTCTCCATATCCAGAAAGCGGACTTTACGATCCAAAGAACCAATGGCCATCAAGTTTCCACCGCTGAAGTGAATCACTCTATTGGAATCCACACTGAAGTAGAAAGCAAAAGTTGAATCAGGAACCTGATTTATTTTAACAGACTTAATTTCTATATTCCTCTTTCCTTGCTTTCCCAATGGTGGGATCCAAAATAACTAAAATTTACAGTTCCCAGACTTCCAAAACTTGGAAGGATAGTTTCTTGAATACAAAAGGTTCCACATGCTATTATATTTTTGAGGCAACTCTTGTGGGGGAGCTAGTGACATGTCATAGTCCTGCTTCAGGTTTCAGACACACACACACACGTACACACACACAGTTTCTTGGGAGTTTATTAGTTTTATTTTCAGGCAGCAAAATTAGCAGTGTGGCAAGGAGTATCAAACAAAGCAAAGACTTGTCTGAAAAGTTTGTTTTCAAAGAGGAGCATGCAAAAGAGTTGTTAAAGACTGTTCAAGTTTCAAGAGCCAGGTCAAGATTTTCAGCCAGTCCAAGGACTTAAGGTCCAAGAGGAGAATTCTCACACAGGAGCCAGACAATGTTTCCAACAAAGAGAACAGAGGCAAAGCAAGTTTCTTGTACAGACTGCAGCCAGGTGTCACTGATCAAAATGTTTGCTCTGTTGCTTGGCAAGTAACCTAATAAACGTTCTCTGTTCTGCTCTCCTGGTGTGAGGACTGGGAGGCCTTATGTCATCCATACCTAGGTCCAACTGTTTAGGTGGTGATTGTGATTAATCAGCCTCATGTGATGTCTGGGTTTGTTCTTCCTGAGGCTGGCATTCCACAGATTCATCCAGAGCAGTTTCTTCAGCTTCAGACTCAGAATCCAAGTCTAGAGCTTAGGCCATGACAAGATGAATGAGAACTGGATGAGGGTAAATAGGTTTCTGTCATGGACACATACCTGTCTATTAGAATACGAACATTGTAGCTACTGCAGAATATATTCCTTTCCTCTAACTTGACAATCTCTATCTCTTGTCCATGGTATGCTTTCTGAAAGTATTCATTGCCTTGGTCTTGACTTGTAGTTTGTTGGTGGTCATAATCCTTAAAGCAAAGCAAACAGCAGTGATGATAAATGAAGAGAAAGGGAAACTAAATAATGACTTCTTATTTAACAAATAGGTGACTTCTTATTTAAGCTAGCAGAAGAGGTGCTGGATCTGTCTCTCCCCTCTCCTCCTCCTCCTTAGTAGCCTAACCAAAACAAATAATATACATATTCCCATAATTATACATTGAAATTTCTTCCTTTGGAAAAATAAACAGTATAGTTCAGGGCACAATTCAATAGCTTCATCTGTCACATAGCAGTGAGGAATAATTAAGTAATGGTCAAATTGCCTTGAGATTACTTTGTGTAAGGACTTATACAGGTTTCTGGACAACAGTGCAGAAGTAATTTGCCACTGCTATCTTCCAGGATATCTTTTGACTTTCTGGTTTAATCTGCAATCCTAGAATTCCTTGGTGGTCTCCCGTGCAAGTAAAAATGAAGTTTATCCATGCTTAGCTCCCAAGTCCAGGTACTATCAGCTAGGCTCTGCCATCTATATATAATAATTGGAATGTTCTGGAATTCCCCATCAACCAGTCTATGGATTTCCAAGAAGGAAAAGCATCCATAATCTACCTTGAATTGCTTTTTAGTTTTGACTGGGATTATGTCACCATTTGATGTTATGCGAGGAATAGCAACTTTGACTATTTTGGCATAGGTGGCAATTGCTCCTTTTGGACATGATCCCTGCAACAGATAAACAAAATTACAAAATCATAACACTATACAGGATACAATTCCTTAAATAAAGATGATGTCTTGGAAAGGTCAATCTAATGAGCTGCAATAGTATAGTGCACATCTCGTTGTGGATGGTCAAGGTCAGATTTGAGATCGCTTTGTTCAATCTACTGTATTTAGCAGAAATTTCGGCAATTACATCATTTTGAAACAAGCCATCTAATTCAGAGCATGAAAACAAGCAGGAATAAGGTACAATAAGTTGTTGCCTTTTTAAGTTTTCCATGTCACATTTACTGGAAGAGAGATGGGCAGATTCTTGGGAAATGTATGCCAGTTCAAAGTTCCTTAAACATGCAATCTACATGTTATCAGAATCTTGTCATATATTATTCAGAAACTGACAGAACCCTCTGCGCACTTCAAGGGAGTATAATAATTAGAGGGGATAGAGTGGTTGCTCTCAGAGGCAGTTGCACTTTGCCTAATGGTAAAACCAGCCCTGCAGCCAGTTTACATTGTTAATAGGAAGAAGGAAATGCCCACACTAGATAAAGGATCCTCAGAAGATCCTAAAATACTAAGCAAGTATTTCACATTGTAAATGAATAGAAACTTCACGTGAACAGCAAGTCATTGAACTCTTGCTTGTTCCATGGGAAGACTCTTACACATTACATTGGTCAACTGTCAGGCTTAAAATTTGCCTTCCAAATGCAGATAGGAGGAAGAAGAAGAGAACAGTATTGCTAAGTGGAAAGGAAGCTCTCTGGGCCTTAGAAGCACAAAAGGTCCTCCTCTTATCCTATATGGCAATCATAAGGAAGACGTTTTCTCTACCCATCTCAATGCTCTGGTTAGGAAGAAATAAATCTACTAAACATACCTGGAAAATAGAAATCTGACGTTGGAGGGCCTGATCTGCTATTATGTCACACTTAAGTTGCCTGACCAAAAAGTTCCAATATGGACTTACTTGGGAACACTGTGTTAAGGTTTTGAAGTCAAACATTCCTGGAAAATCCAAAAGTAAAACATATCGGTTTAAAACCACCAATAGTTTTAAAACAACAAATGCAACCAGTAAAGTCAGGTTTATAAGCCTGAAGTTTTCACACTGGGGATCCATATTTCTCAGAGTCAGCAGTGATGGTACTGATTTATTTATTCAATTTATTCACTGCCCAACTCACAGAGCGATTCTGGGCAGCTTACAATAAAATTCTAGAATATCTTAGAGCTTCCTTCAAAAAAGGATTTTAAAGCCCTACTGAATGTCTAGTGAAGATTTCTTTAAGCTTCATATTATCTGAATTATTTTCATCTTGGTAAATTCTCATCCTATATCTTCTCATCTTCAGCCTCTCAACCTCTCTTACCACTATCCTGTGCTGCCAATAGACCCCTTTTAGATATATGGAACTGGGAAAAATATTGGGAAGTCCACTACCTGCTTTTCCCTCTCCAGGCTACCTCTGATTGCTCTGTTTATCTACCTGCATACCTTTTATCTTCTAGGAACATGGAGCATTAATAACTTTTCAGCATTGTTGCTCTCAGTTAGGAAGCTGTGTTGATTGAATGAGCTCCAGAAAGCAGAGCATCCCACAACTGACGACTACTACCTTTAGAAGAAAAGTCCTAAAAAGGTTGAGGAAATATGAGATCCTTACTCAAAATGGATTTTGATAAGTGGATAGGCAGATACCGGATGAAATCCCTGAATCTGTTTGGGGATTGCTGAGGAAAAACAGGTGAAGTAGTTGGGTGCAAAGTCAATGTTGTGAAATAGTTGGCATCATATTGCAGGTACTGTAGTGCCTTTTTGAAGAGGATATCTGACTGTTTGGGCAAATTCTTTTGTAGACGAAGAGGACCTGGGATAAGGATAAAAAATAAAGCAAAAAAGCACAAGTTGTAATGTATAAGGCTAATAAGACATTAATGTCCCAAAAGCAAATATTGAGTGCTTTATAGATGAACTACCGGATTCTACATTATTAACCATGGGCAATAGAGGAAGTATGAAGACCTATATCTCCTAGAAGAGAGGTTGGGGAGGAAAGCAAGCTGGCATCCTGTAAATCTTCTTTCTATAAACCTGTTTTTTTTCCAGTCTTGACAACTTTTATGATATGTGGATTTCAACTGACAGAATTCCCCAGCCAACAGGCCAGCCCCCAGCCAGTCCACACATGTTAAATTTGCCAAGTTTGAAAAACACTGCAATAAACTGTCTAAATCCACAGGACCTGTCATCTTACCTGTCTCTACTTATATGTCAAATCTATGATACAGGAACATGAGAAGGATGCTTGTGGGAGACATATGCTACATAATTTATTTCCTGTGCACAAGCTTCAGCTCTGCACGTGCAATAGTCAGCCATTCTGGGAGCAAGATTTGTATAAGTTTTCAGTCTAATCCAAAATATACTGTAATTTCTATTCTGTTATGGGAAATTAATGTTGAAAAACGTAGAATCAATCCAGAGGTCATCGTAGATTGATCATACTGTGCTGGGCATTCCATTTATTCAGTGAAAATAATAATGTTGTTATAAATGTGTTGAACACATGTTAAAAGTGATTTATATTATAACTTTTATACTACACAAAAAAATCCAACAATACCTAATACACTGCTTGCTTTTGAAGGAAATTGGTTTTCAGCCACTGGGAAATGAGTTGCAGACTTCATGGGGACCAATGAATGTGTGTCAGATTTGCTCTGCATTATATTTTCTTCTTGGGTCTTTCCTGTAATCGATTGAAAGATGAAAATAAAATAAAAATAAAATGCAGGAACAAAATGAAAGTGAAAACAGAACAATTTCACAAAATATGGTTCTAGATCAGAGGACAGGAGGAACCAACCTCTTGTTCTTCACTAAGATTGGAGTACTTGAATAAGCATAAACAATCTATTATTGTATATCCTTCAGATATTTCACTCCCCAACTTTCAGTCCCAGACAGCATGACCAATATCAAGGAACTGTGGAGG
Organism: Acrochordus granulatus; assembly: GCA_032468055.1. Classification (NCBI taxonomy): domain Eukaryota; kingdom Metazoa; phylum Chordata; class Lepidosauria; order Squamata; family Acrochordidae; genus Acrochordus; species Acrochordus granulatus. The sequence continues at coordinate 70,630 of JANHZU010005197.1, read as the reverse complement.
CATAATCCAAAATATCTGGAGGTTATCAGGTTAGATCGACCATCATTAAAACATGTAATATGTTGTCATTCTTCTGAGAATGAACTATGTGCCATTCCAGTTTTCTAAAGCTCTTTGATGGCTTTTAGTCAAAAAAATGTGGAGTAGATAGAAAGAGAATTAATTACAGTACTTGTGATAAGGTAGAAGGAAAGAGAGAATAATTCTCCCTTTCCTAGGAGAGACTTAGATGGTAAGATTTTCTATCTCTGTGCAGTAAAAGTTATGTGGGCAACTTTAGAACTAGGAATGATGATCCAAAGTAGCTGGAATTATCTTTCACATATGTTTAGAAAAAGTAATCCTTTTTCTAAAATATCTGTGACAACTATCTCCCTCCCCATTTTTTTTCTGGAAGGTTTTAGAATGTCCATTGGCTCTAGAACTTTCATGGATGTTTTACAGTCCTTTTCTTCTTAGGAAACTACTCTTATTTCTTAAATAAATGGATCTCACATGGCCCTGTTTTCAGCACTGTTAGAAGCAATGTGCTTTTTTGCGTTTTTTAAAAATGCAAGTACAGTAAGTACCAGTGTAGGGATGAGGGGAATTGTCCTAATACAAGAGCAACTTCATTGTGCTTTCATTGGACCCATAGCAAAGAAGGATTAAATTTCTCCTTATCTGCTTCAGAACTACCATTTATTTACTCATGGCAGTTATTTGCAGTTTGAAAAAGCATTTCACATTATGCCTAGTTTCATTTCTGGTTTCTAATCCAAGCCTTTTAAAATGTTCTCTGAATGATTCATAGGGGTTTTTTTTGGATATTTTACGCTTTTCCTTTTACTTGTTCTCATATATTTTATATAGCTGCTTCATCCTCACAATTTTACTCTTCATTCTTTTGAATCTGCCAACTTTCTTCAAAAAGTTTGTTGTGTGATCACTCAAGACCTTGAAGGTTGGAAATGATCCTGTTCTGAAGGAACATGTTACAATATAATTAATTTAATGTTTAGTGGTATCATAAAATTTCACCACAGTCATCTTAATACTAAGTTGGTCCTTATTTCATGTCTGTATTTCATTGTTTTATTTACTCTTTATGCTTTAATAATGTCATCATACACAGCTTCTAGATGTGATTGGACATGTGGTAGAAAATAGAAAGAGGGTAGAGCTCAGAACAGAATAGTATGGCACAAGTTCCCCTCACTGGACTTTGAACAAACAGGTTATTTGATTAGTTTACTATCCTTGATCTCACAATATTTCTGGGATCAAAAATTATATACACAGAATGTACATGTTGGGAATAGTAATATGACAGGATGCATATTTTGAGAAAATAAGTTGTATTTGGTATATACCTTAAGGAATGCTGAATATAAGAATATAAATATAATGCTGAATATAAAATATGGATAGGAAGCTGTATGTGAAAACAGTATGAATGTTTTATTTATTCATCTATTTTTTCAAATTTATATAATCACCCATCTCACAAAATGACTCTGGATGGCATACAACAAACGTATTATATATTTGCATTTCTACATAATATTTGAAACTTAACAATAGTAGAATACAAATTAATTTGTCAGAGTCTGGATATAAAGGATTCCTGATAGATTTGGACCAGTGAACACATTAACCACTGTGGGCACACTTCCAAAATATCTGCTGGGATTGGTATTCCTACTAACTGAAGATGGATATGAAGAGATATAACTAGTTATAAAGCCCTAATTTACTAGAGTACTACCTATCACCCATTCTAGATCCTTTGTGCACACCAAGTGTTTCCTATTCCTCCTGATTACCTTTGTTCCTTTCCTGATCAAGTAGGACCAACTCCAAATCACAAGCCCATTATGTTTATTACTCTTAGGTAAGGCCCTTTTTATTTTTCAGCATAACAACCGCCCTTGTGTTTTTAATTAACTTTTTAAAGCCGTCAACAATCCGAGGAGGCAGGTAGTCTTTTGGATGTCAGAGGAAATGACTATGGGTATACTGGCACTGCTTAATTACCATACTGGGGATCTCATTATAAAATGACTTATACATTACTATGTGACATAATTCCTCTAACCCATATCATGCCTGTATAAACTATCAATTTATTTTTAATGGATTACAATTCATATAAAGTATAAAACCCTTTATATGTGTAACTTTTAGTAGTGTGAAGAATGGGTGAAATCCCACTGCATCAAAGCTTACATATTAGGAGGTGCAGCTGGTGGGCTTGTCACACTCTTTACTACCTGCAAACAAAAAGGCTCCATTGAGAGTGACTTATGCCTTTGTCCCCTCTTACTTGTTGTTGTTCAGTCACTAAGTTGTGTCCGACTCTTTGTGATCCCATAGACCACAGCACCTTTTATACAGAGCACTATAATTCATTGCAAATGCAACTAGCCATAAAGGCTACTTGGAAGCTGCAGTTTGTGCTAAATCCAGCAATTATCTTCTTAGTAGGTGAAAACTGTACCCTGCATGTTACACTGGAGCTACAGGCTTTGCATTGGCTGCCAGCAGGCCCCAAAGTATAATTCAGCGTGATTGTTTTAATCTAGAAAGAATGCCTTGTGATGTGGTGGACCATCTTCCTCAAACAGAACCTGCCCTTTCAGTTTTGAAATGTCCACATGGGGATGCTGAAGGTTCACCTTTGCAGGAGTTTCAGTGCAAGAAGCCAGAAGTCAATTTCCCTTTACGGCAGCTCCTCTTTGGAACACCCTCCCTTCCAATACTTAGGAAAGTAGTAAAAATGGAGTTCAGGACAAATTGTAAAGGTTAGATGTTATCAATTGGAGATCTCTACGTTAGTGTAATTTTGATACTTCATCATATTACTACATGAATGACTCTAATGGTGGGAAAGATGGAAGGTAAAAAAGAGAAGAACCAGCAGCATGGATAGACTCTGTTATACTGGCAATGGGTGCATTGTTGCACTGGCATGGAGAATTGAAACTTCAGGTTAGGGATAGATCATAATGGAAAAAATTGAGAAAATCTATATGTGGTTGGTAGGAATAAAAAATTAGTTGATGGCACATAATTTTATTTTTGTACTGTGTTTTATGCTTTACTTCCACCACCACACTGTGCGAGTGTGATGTTATAAAAATTAAGAACATAAATAATTATTACAGGTAACTTATAAATCACATTATAATTTATCTTCCGAATAAGTCTATCATTTTATGCTGCTAATTTTTTATTCACCTTGGAACAATTCCTTTCACATTCTTATTGAATAGCAGATACAGATTGTACGTTAAGTGTCACAACCTGCAGTGCTGCAAGCCAACTGGTGAACATCACCAGATAGTGTCTAATAAAAACTGAGACAGTCCCTTGGACTTTAAATTTCTATGGGTTATTCATTTATTAATATATTTATTATTTTTATAAATAATTCAAGGAGGCAAATATAACTTATACTCCTTCCTTCTCCTATTTTCCCCACAACAACCTGGTAAGGTAAGTTGGGCTGACAGACAGTCTGAGTCAAAGTCACCCAGTCAGCTTTCGTGCCTAAAGCAGGACTAGAACTCACAGTCTCCCAGTTTCTTTTAGACTTGATGGTTGAACATCAACAACTGGAACTCTGGCCATTTCTCCCCCGTCCCCAATTATTTCAGTGCTCAGCTGGATGCCAGAAATAGTGCTTACACTTCTGCCAACGCATGGCAAAATTTACCTTTTCCCACTTGTTCAGACAAGATACTGTAGCATTCACTTAAGAGGATACGAATCAGAGTAGCAGCCATCAGCAACAATTGCGTGTCACACATCTTCAGCAAAAGTACCATGTAGTTCGCTTTGCTCCAGAAAGAGGCGCCTAAGAACCATTTCCAAAGATCTGCCATGGATTGCGCCAATATCTTTGGATCCATTGCCCGATCCAGAGTAAAGGAGGCAGTGAAGGTAGAGCTGGCAACGGAGCGGGAATAGGTAAAATCCTTGGTATCCATGGTCTGCAGGAGGTTCCATGAGTATTTGAGGAGGTCGTGACTTTGGAACCGGTTGATGATCCCCACCAGGAAGGTCCTCTGGGTTGCTTGGCTAGCCCGCACGAACCACTCCCGGGTGGAAAAAATCTTCCAGGACAGGATGCAGGAGTTGCATTGTTTGCAGACAGGAACCAATTCTGTTTGCTTGTCACATCGTAGATCCGGGGTATAGTCTAATTTATATTCTAGGATATCGGGCTCAGCCTCCTCAGCCGACTGTGTCTTCATGGCAGCGATCTCCGTTTCGCGAAAGAGTCGCTCTCTAGCGAAACGCAGCCAGCCGCCTCGCCTACCCTCGCCGGACTCTAACGCCTCACAACCGCAGCGCAAAACTGTTAGCAAGAGTCGCGGCTAGTTCTGTTGGTGGAACTTTAAAAAAAAAATACTCCTAGGAAACCAGGTCGCTACCGTAATTCTCCTAACACGTCCTGAGCAGAAAGCTCCGTCGTGAGCGGACCGCGTAAGTTGCACTAGACGAAGCGCATCAAGGCGTTAAAAGAAACCAGGAGATAATTACGCAAGAGCCAGCTTCAGAATTCAACCTGGAGTAGAAATGTCAGGTGGTTGAGGAGGATTGAAAATACGGTGATAAGATAAGTGGGATGAATGTATCTTGGAAATGCTAAATCCTGGGTCAGATTTGAGACTCGAGCATTAGTGTCAGTTTACAATTAAGACTTAACCTCGTCTGTAATTAACTGTCTGCTTCATCTTTCCTCTACCTTTAATCTCTCTGGATTAAAAATGAGCACCTGCCTTATTTTAATATGGTAATTAATAAATTATTATGGACATTTTCAGTTCATTGATTTTTCTGTAATTAATTCATGGTTGGTCCCTTAAACTTGTGCCTTTTTATAAATTTAATCATTTCTGAAAGAGGAAGAAGTATCTGCACTTTTCTGTTTAAAATGATGCTCTTATTATGAATTTGGCTTCATCCATTCTGAGAATTTGTTTTCTTTAGCCACTGACTATAAAATCCAATATTATTCTTTGAAAAGCTATAGGGGCTTAATCCCAGTAAGAAAGAGTAGCTCTGGGTCTGGAAGTCTTCTGGTTTCAGTGATATTGCGTCTTTGTCCTGGACAGAGTTTTGCTTCCCTGTGCAGAGCAATAAAACAAACCAGGTTGTAAAGGCATCTTTCTTCCCTGAGGCTTTTCTCTTTGCTGGGATTGCTTGTTTTCATCTTTGTTATCTTTTTCATCCTCCTTGAATTATTTGCTATGAGCAATTATCCCTTCATGGCAAGCTGGCTTCTGATCAGAAGTGGAGAAATGGCTGATACGGGATTTTCTTATGCAAGCCTTGCATTTTCTGACTGGTATCTTCTCTCTCCCAGTTCCGATTATGAAATAGAGGTGTCAAAAGGAAAATAATGATACTCAGGGGCATGTGCTACTTTGGGAACCAGGCCCGGCCTCTGTGCTGCAGTTTGCACAGTTGTCTTTTGACTTCAGTGAAGGCTGAGCCAGATTGCCGCATGGTTTTAGCATGCTAGCTCTGTCACGCGATGAAATGGGCTTGGTTACGGATAAAGGATATTTTAATATGATAGAGCCCTGCAGGTCAGATAATCTGTCTTTGTCTGTGGAGCTAGAACTGTAGAACACCGTATGTTCAGTTCATGCACGGGAGTTGTTTTTTTTTAAAAAGAGGAAAACAAAACATTTATCTTTCATGCAGAGCAAACCTTAATTCAGTTCTCCCTGCTCCTCTTATGCCTGCTTTCAATACGCATGTCATTCACGACAGTCTGTTCAAACAGAGCAAAGTCAAAGCTTCTCCAAGAAAATGTTCTGTTCAGAATGAATTGTTTTGCCCTGCCCCAGCTTGGCCTCTTGAAAAAAAAAGAGATAATAAAAGATCTGTGGTAGTAAATATTTTGCGGGGGCAACATTCTTGGTGCTGTTTTTAATTAAGCTCTGCCACTACCAGCATTGCCAGAACCTCCTTGGGGCAAATAAAAATGACTGGCTGCCATTTGTTTCTCCGAAGAGGACTGACTCCAGGATTGTTCTCCAAATGTTCTCTTCTTCCTGGGGAGGGAGGTCAAATCATGGCTGATTGAAAGAAAGTGTTCCCAGTTGAGAGGCTATAGGTCCCATTTGCTTCTCACCTCTGAAAGCAACAATTACATTAAAAAAATAACTGTACAGTTGGATCTGAACAGCAAACAAGGCTGACTCTGTCCCACTCGTGGAAAAAAGGCACACCAAGAACGGATGTTTTCTCAGGATTAGAAATGATAGCTTTATAGCATTAGAACAATAAACTATTTCGATCAACTCAAATAGGTTTGATAAATCAATCACATTTCCACATACAGCTCACCCATTTTCCTCTGCTTACCCCCCCAAAACCTGTGGGAATAATTTCATATATGTTGAAGAATCAGAAAGATTTGGTCATTTTCTAAAATTTACAATAAAGGTTTTTACAACATTGGTCCACAGCGTGTGCATGTTTCGTACATTTCTTTCTTTTCTAAAATATTTTATTAAAGCCTTTAAGAAAAAAATGAACAAAACAGAAAGAGAGAGAGAGAGAGAAAAACGAGAATCAGAGGAATAAACAGGAGATTTACAAATGAGGTTCAGATATTGTTTTTCAATATTTGAGTAAGCGATTAAAGATATTGAATATATCATTTAAAAAAAACCAAATCTCAGTGCTAAAGTCTGGGCAAAATACAAATAACAGGAGCAAAGGATAAACACAGTATAAATTATTTATAAATTACAAGGTGTGATAAATTCATACATTTCTTTGAACCTTCCTCAGCCTGGTGTCCTCCCACAGCATCTTTCATCACACCCAACCAAGTCACCTGCCCAGCAGATCAAAAACAGGAGACCAAGCCTGGGAAAAGGTTCTTTGTCTTGGAAGATACAAAGCTGGAGAAGATGGTTCTTCATCATTCCCTCCCATGACATCTTTTGGTGTTTTCTGAAACATTAACCTAAAAAAGTCTCCATTCTCTGTTGTGGTCTCTTCCCACTTTCCAAAGAGCCGATCCTTAGTAAGCTAATTTGGAACACGCCCTTTCGGCATGGACTCTGTGTCTCTGCTTTTTTTTAGTACAATCTTTCCCTTCCCTCCTTCTTTGTCTCTCAGCTTGGCTTAATTTCGCACTTGTTTTGCTGCTCCTGTTGCTGAAATTTAATTACTTAGTTGTTTGTTTATTTGTATCCTGAGTTTATTATTTGATAAACAACTCAACGTGGCGAAAATATTTAACCCACCTTCCTCCTCCTACTTTCCCCACAACAAGAATTCTGTGAGATGGGTTAGGTTGAGAGAGAGTGACCAGCCCAAGGTCACCCAGCTGGCTTTCGTGTCTGAGGTGGGACTAGAACTCATGAACTCCTGGTTTCTAGACTTAACCAGTAAGCCAATGGATTGGCTTTAGTCATGGATGGTGCTACCGCTCTGACTCCAACTGAATGCAGCAGTTAGGTATTGCAATGAAGCTTCACCACCTCTTTGAGACATGCTCTTTCTCACACGCAAGTATGAATCCAGGATAAAGACTTTGAAGACTGCGAAACATTACCACTGTAATTTAGAGTTAAAACATTTGGCCATAACTTCTCTTGGAATCAACATTAGATATATTAATGAAAACATGAAGCTACATTTCTTCTCCTTGCAAAGAAATTCCATTGGTCTTGTTTTTAAAATAATTGTGGGCACAATTTCCTCTCTCCTGACTCAAGAATAAAAAAAAAATTGCCTGCTAGGTTTATCCTTGTTCCACAAGATGAAAGAAAAGAAAACAGTTGTTTTGTAGAATAATAAAAAAATAAAAGCCACACTAAAGGAAAATGGGGGCAACCCAATTGGGCAAATACTTCAAAAATCCAGCACCATGAAAAATTTAGATTTTCCATGTGAGAACAAGTTGGAAATCCTGATTATTTATTTTAGGAAGTTCTCTTTGCCTATTCAGTGCAACTTTTCCATCATCTTTGGAAAACTTATTTGTTCAGACAGGTATTTAATTCTGGCTAGCCAATTCATTATTTTATGTTGAGCTGTTTTTTCTGTTTTCTCTTCCTTTTTTTATGGTTGCATTTTGACATGTTTGTTCTATTGTTCTATTACTATTCAGTTGCTCTTTCGGATTTGTTTAGCTACTGTGTGGCAGAAAGTCAGAATATAATACTATGACCATGAGAAAAGTTTAAGAAGCCTCTGCTGAGTCCATATCTAATCGTAAAGCAATTCAGGCAAGGAAATGGATGGTTTATTTGGAATGGGGCTGTGTATATTTTTAAAAACTAGGTTTGGGATTGAAAATGCCAGATTGATGTGAATTGGAAATTCATGTTCAGAAGTTGAACTTTCTGAAAGGATAAATATATTACTGAGCTTTTCCCTGTTATGATGTGTGGCTCACTCGTGCTATAAATAAATTAACTGCCTCATAATCCTCCTTCAATTTCTAATTCTACAAATGTTGGGGTATTCTGGACAGTCTTTAGTGAAAGCAGTGTTTGTTTGCTTGTTATAATGTCCCTATAATAATGATTTTTGTATGAATGATGAGTTGGCTCACCTATTAGGCATTTTTGTTCCCAGCAATGACTCTGTGGGCAGAAAATGGGGAACTGTCATTGATCAAATACAGATTTTGTATTTAATTTTTGGGAATTACTTTCCAGTGAAAGCCTTTTATATTCATAACTTTTCAGAATTAGCAATAATAACGTTCAAATCTTTCATATTTTAAATTCTTACTGATTAAAAAGTAATAATTTAGCCAAAAGGAAAGCAGTGTTATGTGTTGTAGGATAAATCTGATTACCCAAAGAAGGAAATATGGTCAGAAACCTATATTTTCAAAAGAATGTATATAGGACAAGATATAGGACTCCTTGCTGAGAAATTCTGGGAATTGGTCCACATATCTTAAGGTTGCTGAGATTGAGAAATACAGACCAGTTTACATTCTCAAACCATGTGTGGGCATCACTGCTGTGAGAACAGTTCTTTAAAGAGCTTTTATACAGCCCTGCATTTCAGAACTCTTGAGAGAAACAATGGCTAGCTTGTTTCCTAGGCTGGATTTGGGAATAGAGGACAAAGAGGGAGGAATAAGGAAAAAAGTACCCCTCTTGCTGCCATCATTTCAACAGCATTACAAGAGGATAGAAAAGTTATGCCAGGATTGGGGGATCCTGCCAAAATGGCCTCTGTAGTCCATTCTAACTTTTTTCCTGGATTACCCATCTCATTCACTTCCCTATGTTTAAAAGAAAAGAAAATCTTCTATTCTCTTTTCCTTTATTCTTTGTCTTCACTGGTCCTCAGGCAGAGGGAAGGAAGAGAACTAACAAGGCTCCTGCTGTATAATGACCATTTGCCTGACTTCTCCTTAAGTTTATTGGACATGCTTTTACAAGAGAGTTTGAGGTAGGTTGGGTTACATAAGAACAAGTAGCCCAAAGCCACAAAGGGAGTTTCCATGGCTGAGGTTGGACTTGAACTTAGGTCTTCCTTGTCTTAATCCAACATACTGACCATGATATCACATGGGATTTCAAACTGGGCCTGAATATACCTCTCACAAGTTTTATGTATTATTCCATTTTGGCAAAAATTTAGAAAATATTGTTCTTTGTAATTTTCCATAATGAAGTTTATATATACTTTTAAAAATATGATTACCTTTAAAATATGCATTTGAAAATAAATTGTATGACTAGCAAATGTTTTTTTTTCCTATGCAGCTTTCTCAATCACATGCTTCTTTTTCTGGGGAATTTCTTGCCTAAATGTTTAAGTTGGGAATGATGGAGGCCAGCAAACAACGTTCATTGTTATAGCAAAATGTTGGGCAGATCATGTTAATTCACTTCTATTCACATCCCTGGAACTGGATAATATGCACATACAACATACATACACGGTAATCCAATAAATGAATAAAATATTTGGTGAAATGCCAGATTAATTAATTAATTACTTTTGATAATTTGGTAGGCTGTATATATCTGCAAACCAATGTAGGTTTTTTTTTTTCCTTTTAACCCTTGGGCAAGGACACATACTTTTTTGTTTTGTTTAAATGCTACATTCTTTGTCCTGGCACCAAGCCCCTGAAAATACATCAAAAGCTTTCAAATACAAATCATTAAGGTGCCATTCAGGCAACTTCAAACAATGAGCCTGGCTCCAGACAACTCCTCCTTAAACCCTTTGAGTGAAAGAAACCATTCCTATGACATCAAGATGATCTTCCATGACTGACATTTCAGAAAGACCTAGTGCTGTCTCACGCACCTTTTAGCAAAGGGATGAATCTGCCCTTTCAGCGTAAGACAATTAACTCCCATGAGAAATGGTTTGTGTAGGTTTGGAGTAAAGAAAGGCTTGGCATACAGAAGGATCTCTCAGGACAAGTACCTGAACTTATGCCCTCAACACGGGTACCCAAGTCAAGGGCAATCACTGAAGTTTGTCTTTTCACTCAGAAAAAGAAATGAAATTGTGATATATAAATCTTCTTTTATTCAGAAAAATAATATTATTTTTATTAATAATTACAAATTATTAATTCTTAAGATGCACTAGCAAGTCTCTATATCTGAATGTGCCTAAACAGTTGTTTTTTAATTCATGCAGGAAAAATCAGGATGAACTGGGAGGAAAATTTTCACATCATAAGTTAAATATCAATTAAAAACCCATTAAATACAATTACTCAGTTTAAATACAATTAGTTTCACACCAATTTTACTAGTTAAGATTACATAATCCTCAGGACCTGAAAAAGTTTTTCTAGACAATAAAATAGAAAAAGTATTCTACTGATGATCTGAACCCACTCAGAATGGATGCAGAATCTGGCTCTTTCTCTATTGGAAGAAAGAAATATGAGATGCTCTTCTAACTGTCCAGGAACCCTTGATAGTTTGTTGCATTAGATGTAGAGAAATATTTGTTACCTGATGAGAAATAAAATGCAGCTGATAGTTTGTTGGCTCCTCCTGGGAGGTTTGGAGATTGCACAAGTTATTTTCTCATTTCTTGAAGGCTTTAAAGTAACTACTGGTTACTACATATCATTTTGAGGAAGTGTATGAATGAATGGATGAATGAATGAAAAGAAAAAAGTTGTAGCAGCTTTTCCATTTTCATCAAAACACCAAATAGTATTTTACTTAACAAAGGTTTAAGGAAAAAGAACTAAATTTTACATCCTGACTCTCACACATCCGTATTTACCCATATTCCTTCCTTCCTTCCTTCCTCGGTTTCACATTTGCTCTCCTGTTCTCATTTTTCTTCTCCATATTTAAAAACTTGGGCCATAGATTGAAGAATGATATGTAATGCACATAGCCAAAGTGTATGTTTGCACAAAAGGTAGAATCTTGTCTTGCAGACTTTAAAAAATGGACTTCCCTACTTAAAAACTAAGACTTTGATGTAAAATGGACAAAATGGGAGGAAAGAATTTGGAAGATAAGGTGTTGGTAGAAGAGACAATGAACGGAATAGACCTACATGGAATTGATCTACATGGGGGATTAAAGGGGATGGGATTACTAAAGGGTATTTGTACACTTCATAGTATTAATTTTCTCACTTTCTATGTGTAACAGCATAAATCATGGTCTCAACCTTGGCAACCTTAAGATGTGTGGACCAATTCCCATAATTCCTCAGCCTGATAAGTTGAGAAGCAGTGGTTTAGATAAATGGATCATTTCAGTTTTAATGTCATGCCAACAAGGCTATCTCATTTAAGCTTTGTGTATGACTACATAAAAGTTAATTACATGTAATCTCTACACTTTTTGTTGTAACCCTAACTGTATCCCAAAAGTGATTAGGATTAGTTGGCAAACAGTAGCTACTCTTTATAAGTAGCATGTTTTCCATTTTGCACCAAAAGCACATCTTCAAGAAGATGAACTTCTGGGACATTCAAAAGCAATTTCTGTTTGTTGGTTACTTCTGGCACACCTAATCAGAAAGTCTTCTCAATCACCCATTCAACCTTTCTTGTCTTTTATAAAATATTTGATAAAACATCACAGTTGAAGTTGCCTTAATACCATTCACCTTTATTGATTGTTATGGAATTGGTCAACAATACAACCTTTCTTACGAATTTAGAAATTTTCCAGGCTTCATCTCATGAGACAGAGGGCTAAATCATGTCAAGTTATCCTTATTTCTTAACTTTCTTCTGCTCTGTAATGTAGGACAGGTTTTAAAACAAAAACGTATTCAAATATCTGGAACTCTAATATACACATTTTAATTTTAAACAGAATCTAGGGAAATTTACATTTCAGAATCTGCAAAACTGAAGGATTTATGGAACACTATTTTTGAGCTTTGAGCTTGCCTTTAGAATTCAAAACTAACTGAATTATGACTCATATAATTAAATTGGCTACTCATTATAGTGGTGATATTATAATTGGCTGAAAAAGAATACAAAGAACAACTTTGCAATTAGATTTAAAAGAAAGACAATTTGATGAGAAGAATTACATGCAAAAGTCCCAGTATGTGAATTGTTTTGACTTCATATCCTTTTGTTTGTTGGCTTATCCTCTCTCTCTCCCCTATTCTCACATATTCACAGCACTTTAATTACATTGTACTTCACAATATATTTTTTTTACTCCACCAGTATTCCTTACTGGCCAATGCTGGCCAAGTTACTGATATTTTCCTTCCTCCTTCTTCCTCTTCA
>JANHZU010005197.1:22726-33487 GCA_032468055.1 Acrochordus granulatus | reverse complement strand
TTGTTGGAAAAGCGTATTTGTTATGATCAGCTTGTTCTCTTGACAAAATTCCGTTAATCTCTGTCCTGCTTCATTTTCTACTCCAAGGCCAAATTTGCCTGTAATTCCTGTTAACTTTTGGCCCCCTACTTTAGCATTCCAATATAAATATTCCAATATAAATATTTATATTCCAATATAAATATAAATATTCCAATATAAATATTCCAATATAAATATTTATATTCCTAAGGCTAGGTCCTCTAATAAGCAATCACAGGGCTACAGTGAGGCCAGATATGGCAACTGGGAACATCCTTCTCCAATAGTTAGAAGCTGAACTCCACTCCAGATGACTTCTCCTGTTATTGACTGGCTAGAGAAGACACTTTCAAGCCTGTCCCTCTGAAGTCAAGATAGGACAAGCTTCTGGAATGGATTTCTTCTAAGAACCTTAAAAGTTATTAATCTGATCAGCTGCCAAATTAATCAGATTCTCTCCTTCAAAGACTTCCCTTTACTACAGATAAAGTTTCCACTTTGAAAGATCTGATTATGTCATGAACCTCACAGATCTTATTTTCTAGCATAGGAAAAGATCATTTAATAGCAGAAAATAAGCCACATTGTCAAGGCAGAGTACTTATCATCCTTTATAATAAGCATGAGCTCACCTTATTTTTGGTAACTATGCTAGCCCTCGATATTCAAAAAGGGCTGCATGTTCATAGCCTTCCCATTTTTATTCCTTACTTTCTTATCTCTTACTTCCACAATCCATTTCCCCAATGTTTCTTAGTTCCTGCTTTAGCAACCATTGACTGGAGGAGGGGAGAGTTCCTTTCTTCTGAATCCAGGCTTAAAATATCTCATTGATTCAGTGCTAGATCTTGAAAATTGAAAAGGATGTTGAAAGACAAGAAGAGAAGAGGAAAGAAGGAGCCAGCATGGAGACATGGTGGAATGTTTCTCTGCAGGATTTTTGGGCCAAGAGTGTCCCCACTTCAAGCAGCAGTTTTCCTTGAACCATCTTTCCAAAGGCAATGGCTACTATGAGAATGAGAGAGGCACAATGTGGTCAGTCATGTTTCAATCATTTGAGAACCCAAAGAGCAGCATCCAAAGAGGATTGGATTGTTGTCTATGTTATGCGAGATCTAAGCTTAGTTATGAATCCTTTGTGCCCTGACTTGGATATGCCTTTATCCAAGAAGAGTGGCTTATATCTTAGTGATATACACATGTGACATAGATTTATAATTTTGGATTTTGGATTTTAAGACCTTTCATAATTTGACCATTAGTCCACACAGCTTTTCTCTCTATTTTTCTTTTCCCTTAAGAACTTCTGTTCTCTTCCCCATCCCTTGCCAATCCTTACATGGCAAATTGTTGATGCAGTTAATTGAAAATAGAAACACAACTGTCTTAATTTTAAAGAAATACCCCACACAAACAACATGCTAAATGCATTTTTGCCTGTAACATTTATTTAATGCATAGACAAGAAAACAAGCTTCAAAGTTAAAATTAGAAAAGAAACAACCCAAAATGACTAAAATACAAACTAAAAAGGTAAAGAAAGAACAAGAGGAAAAATAATTATATTTATTTTATATTTTATATCTGTCTTATATCAAGTAAAATGCAATTTATACATGCTTGCCCAGTAGTCCTTTAGCTGTATTATAGTTGGTAGTACAAGCTTATGTGCTGTTTCCTCTATCAATAGAAGAGAATATTTGTAGCTTAGGGTTGGATTGTGGAATCCTAAGTGCTCTCTAGGCTTGATTGTTTTTCTGCAGACATTTAATTTCCAAACTAGGTAACATCATCAATGCTAGAGGGGAGTGAAGTTTGCTCTCTTTATAAACTGGTGGTTATTAGAGAGGAGAGTGTTCTTGGTAGTTCCCTGATTAGGCTTTCTTTTTAGCTTGTTTATCTGAGTTGCTAGGTCCTTGATTGGAGCATTGTTCACTTTTTGATTGTTGATCTGGTGTTAATTTTGGTGTTAAACACTGCTTATCTGATGTTGATTGCTGATGAGGAAGCCTTGTTTACTTACTAGTTTTTTGATTGTCTCTTTTTGAATGGTATGTAGATGATGTTAATCTGTATGTGCATATTGATGGCTGATTTGTCTGAATGCCAGCCTTCCAGGAATTCTCTGACATTTCTTGACTTGGCCTGGTCTAAGATGCTTGCAGTTTTCCAATTGGTTAACTCTGTCCATATGTTATGAAATTAAGGAGTTTTCTTTATGTCTTCTGACTGCTTGTTGGTGTTCATTGATTCATTATGCTAGTCTTCTTCCTGTTTGTCCTATATAGTGGCTGTTGCAGTCCTTACACTGTATTTTGTAGTTGACTCCTGTTTTTTGCTGGGTTTTTGGGTTTACTCAAGATGTTTTGGAGGGCTTTGGTTGGTTTGTGTGCTACAGTGATGCCACTGTAATTGTCTGTTGGTGGTTTCAGAGATATTTTTGATGTATGGCAGTATAATCCTTTTCATTGCTTGTGTATGTTATGCAATCAGTTACTTTTTGATAAAATTGCATGGGTATCCATTTCATTGGAAAATGTTGTATAGATGATCTGTTTCCTTCTTCTGGTGTTCAGGGTTACTGCGATGTATTTGCCCTCATCTAAATAGTGTTCTTATGCAGCTTTCCTCTGTTAGTGTCTCCTCTATCACTTATTTCCATGTCTGACTCTAAAGATCAGCACCAACTGTGACATTAAACATTTATTTCCTAGAATAAACTATATTGATAGTTCAAGCAAGCAAATAAAGAAGATAACGACCTTAGCACTGATTCATATCTTCTTAAATTACAGATTTAGTGCATACAAATATGAAAACCACGAATGATTTATCCAATTCATGTTTAATATATCTTTACAAATTTCAACCCCTCCAGTAAAATACAAACTAATAAAATACTAAACTAACTTAGAAGGAATAAAGGGAAGTAGATGAAAGGGTAAGGTTAAAAAGTGACAAAAATATACAGAACAAATATATAAGAAAAGTAACCTCTTAAGTTTTTCTAGTACAACAAGAGTAATAAAATATAACAATCTCTAAGTTTAAATGAATAATATCAATACTTAAAAACCTTTAAAATACCAATAATCATCATTACAAATAAATGATATTCATATATAAGTTTCATCTAATTTAACTGTTAACTAATTATATATTAATCTATCAACTACATATAAATCAAAAACATATACTTGACAATCCACAATATTTCTTTAATCAAATCAGATCTAATCCATAAATCCCAAAGTTAAAACTGCACTTTTCTCTTTTGGGATTTCTCTAATCCTGACCCAAAATGCCATGTAAACAACCTCTTTTTATTTGTTACCCACAGTTCCATGCAACTTACTCCTCTAGTAATGGGATAGCAATAACTTGTTTTTATTTTCTGAGTGTACAATTAAAGTTTAGTTTGTGTTTATTTTAGAGAAAGCATGAAACCTAAATTGCACTTTTCTGTTAGTCATATACTGAAATAATATCTAGAATGTAGTAGCAACTGCCAAGAAAAATCAGATCATATAACCAAGAAAACAGAATAATATCAGTAACAATAATGAAGGGACGTTATTCAGAAAAGTTTACATCCTGTGAAAATAACAATTATTAATTATTAATATCAATATAACTTAATAACTTAATAACAATATCTGTGATAATTGTTAATATCAATATAACTTAATAACTTAATAACAATATCTGCCTATCCTAGATCCTTGGGAAGGATTCAATAGGTGGACAAAAATGCCAAATCTAGTCTAAACATGTGGCTGTGCGACAAACAATCATGGCAATGTTGAAAACAAGAACAAGTTTTCAATCAGAGTTATTTCTTGAGGGAATATTTACACATAAAGAATGGGAGTGGGTTTCTCTTGCAATGAAGGTTATGGTGAATGTAGGCAACTAGCTACCCTCCATAAATTTTGGATGACAGCTGTGGGGACTTTTGAGAATTATAAATCCAAAAACATATCTGGACTTTGAGAATTGGAGCTCAAACCATATGGAGGACAGCAGATTGCTTATTTCAGCTGATGTCAGTCTTACCATGAGAATATTCTGTATCGGTGGGAAAGGAAAGAGATTTTGAAATATCTGTGGTAAAGGCTAGAATACACTTGTTTTTTCACTATTTTTAGTCCCCCTCATCTCTGTTATGTGGGGCAGCTTGTTCTTCAACCATCTTATGAACGATTCATGTCCTCTTGCCAATGCAGCCATTCCAAAAACTATAATTACAGGCTTGCCTGCTTCAATGTTTCCCATCCTGTTCCAGATTATGCACACACAAACACAAAAGAGTAGTTTGCCACCTAGTTAGATTGATTGTCTTAGCTTTCCAGCACTTTGTTCTTGTTCTGAAACGTGACTGGCAAGGTTCCAGTTCAAGGGCTGTCATCAAGAATGAAACATTGGGATTCGAGCGAAAGACAAAACAGACCCCAAATGTGCTAAAAATGGCACTCCCTTGCTGTTCAGAAAAATAAGGATGTTCTTGAGAGATGACAGGAGTGTGGCAATGTAAGCGGAGCTCTTAGATGGTCTGCAAAACTCTGGATGGCCACTAGACGATGCCAAAAAGTTCAGGCTTTCTGTATTTCTTGGTTGCTACCTTGTGGTCATCTGCGATTCTGCAGGCAAGAGGGTGGGTGCCTGTTTCCTCTCCTCTCATTCATTCCTAGCCAGGAAATAAGAGGAAGAGAGCGGCTAATAGTGATTGCCAGGAAAGTCAGAAGCACCTCCGAGGGCTCTGCTGCCAGTCTGCCCTGCTGCCGCAATGGCTGACTCAGGAGCAGCCGCAGAGGAGTTGCCAGGAGCATCTGCAGCAGCTCCGCTGTTTCCCCGCTGCTTCCCTCTTTTTCTCTGTGATGCATTTATGCTATAGCTGCTCTCTCTGCAGGTGCAGGTGCGGGTGTCTCCCATGACCAGAATACAGGTCGTCCTCACTTAATGACTGCCCTGCTTAGCAACCATTCAAAGTTATGACAGCACTGAAAAAGTCACCGTACGTCTGGTCTTCTCCCTTGGAACCATCGCCGCACCCCCCACTCCTGTTTATCAACATTTCATAGCCCCCTTCTGATTAACAGAGCCAATGGAGAAGCTGGCAGCAAAATCCCAAGGCGTGGTCACCTGATGTTTCAGTTATCAACTTGTAGCGATTTGCATAATGACTGCAGCGGAAGTAAGCTTATAAACCCATCACAGTCACGTGACGTTTAGCTTAGTGACCACTAAGTCACCAAGCTGCGGTCAAGAAGCGCGGACTGCCTACATGCTACCTCCATCACTGATGGAGCGTTGGAATCTACTTCTTCTCTTGGTGCTGCAGTCCTGAATTAGTTCAAAACTATCAGCTCAAAGGGCTTTACGTAGATGCAGGAGCCGGAAGGCAGATGCAGCCTGCCTGGTAATTTGGAATTCCTCACGGTGGCTGAGGAATTCTCGGAGCTGCAGAGTGCCCAGGCTGAGGAAGACTGAATAAATGCATATTTCAAGTAGCCCTAACGCTTATCACTGTGCAAATGTCTACAGTATTTCGGGCAGGAATAGAGACCTCAGTAACTTTTCTATGTTGGATCCCCTCAGGAGGCAGTCTGATGGATTGCACGGAGGTATGCATCTATTATTTGCCTCACCTTGACGTCGGAGCTGTTTTCTGAGAAAAGCATTTTCCACTAATTATCTCCCCCCCCCTTTCAAGCTCTTTGCAGCTGTTGAATATCAGCATTTTTGGAAAACATTCAGCAAAATGGTCTTTCCAGTTTTGCATGGCTCGGCTAGACCATCCTAAGAATGGATTCCGATTTTAATATTGTTTAAAATGATGATAAGTATGGTTGAGGAAGCTGTTTAATGATAATTAAAATAAGTGGATTCAGCTTTCCTCATTTTCCTCATTCTTTGATTCATAGATGGATGGATGGATGGATGGATGGATGGATGGATGGATGGATGACAGAGTCAACATAAACCAAAATTTAACTTCCTAGAGAATTAGAGTATACTTGACAAAATTCCCTTTTGCAAAAGCATTTTCTAAAGTATCTTGTGATAGTTTAGTCATGTTCCTCTAAAATGAGGGACTTTATAGCAATACTCAAGGCACAAGTAGCAACTATTATTGGTATTAATGTTATGTTTTGAAAGACACTACTTCTTTTCAAACTTGGCAACTTTGAAATTCACCTCCCAGAATTCTTAAAATTACCGAGTTTGGAAAACACTGACAAACACATACATATATTTATACCCACACACATGACCTGAAAAAAGTGCATTCTAATGACGGTAATCCTCTCCCCTCCCCAACCCCAGGTATAGGCCAGAGGTACATTTTAAATATATTTAATTTAACCAAAAGACAAATGATTCTGATTTTAAAATACCCTCCCAAATGGAAGGGTAGGAAGCAGTGCATGTATCTATAAACACTAAAATAAAGCATTGTGCATTTCCCCGTCTTGTCACCCTAAGGGTCTAAGGATGAGAATACTATCTTTGTATAAATGTAATTATAAATCATTATAAATTTAAATTTAAAAACATAATTATAAATCATTATAAATTGATAAATATAAAATGCATTTATAAATATAAAGGAATATTTGTAGCTCAGGGTTGAATTGTGGGGTCCTAAGTGCTCTCTGAGCTTGATTGCTTTTCTGCAGACGTTTCACTACCAAATTCATTACCACGCTAGGTGACATCACCAGAAACATCACCTGATGATGTTACCGAGTTTGGAAATGAAGTGTCTGCAGAAAAGCAGTCAAGTTCAGAGAGTACCTAGGACTCCCCCATACCTTTGTTATTGCTTCCTCCTGCCTGTTTCCTTTCTGTCTTTTCCTCTTTGGTATTCTTCCTCGCTGGCCACATTTCCCAAACTGGAAAATATTGTGGCATCTTTCCCTGTGTATCAATACACAGGGAAGGCAACTGGGTGTTTGTCAGATATGACTGCAGAAGAAAAGATGGGTCATTCATTTTGGCAGCCGTCTTTAGCTGAAGCATCTCTGCAGCTTAGGAACCACAACATCATTTCCTTTTTATTTGAACGAGAATGTTAGCTTTCGAAAGGAGGAAGAGGAGGAGCAGATCATATTTGTGCTTTATCCATGGGGGTGCGGGGGTGGAGAATGAATGTGAGGGCCAGTGGCTTTTAGATGCCCAAATTCAAGACTCAGTTTTAGAATAATTTCTCAGTGGAGGGAACCGTAAAAGATCAGGAAAGAGAAAAACGGTAATTTAGTAATAAACTGCAAGGTGATTTTCAGCATTACCATTTTCGGTCAAAGAATCATTTGTGAAAAATACATCTGAAACATGACATTCATGAAACTGCAGAGAATGACAGAGAGCCTCTTACGTGTGCTTATTAACAGCTTCGGGGCAGCTACGTGAAACAAAATGAGAACCAAGATCTGCGACGTGCATTTTGAAATACCTGCCTTAGAGAAATTTAGATTAGAAGGAAAAATTAAATTTGAGTTTAAAAGTGCATTGGGGAAATTTGTGTAATGGGAAGTTGAGTAAGGAACTTGATGTGATTGGAAAATTTAAGGATACATTTAAGGATAGGTGTGTTTTTTTTTAAGAATATGCTCTAAGAATGGACGAGAATACTCAGGCATGATAATAGACTAGTTTTAGTCTGCACATGCCTCAGAGCAGGGAGGGAAGGAAGGAATGAAAACAATGTTGTGTCACCACAAGAAACATGAGAACCTGGTACATAAGGAACATCACCTCAGAAACAGAGTTATCAGCCAGTAATTAGTGAATTCTACCATCAGAAGTCTTAACCTGCATCCTCTGAAGGACTCAAAATCCTGTTTTGCAGAACGGAGTGATATTCCCTGCCCTAGGGTAAAATACAGACCAATGTTCCTCAAACTTGGAAACTTTAAGATGTGTGGACTTCAACTCCCAGAATTATCCAGCAAGCAAAGTTGCCAAGGTTGAAAAACATTGGTGTAGACAATATGCTTTGGGGGAGGTAGAAATTAATACATGCACATTATGCAAGAATGATTGCCTTGGGTACAAATGTACTAAATCAGAAAGGAATCTGTAGATGCTCAGCCAGAATACTGACAAATATATGTTATCTTTTAAAGGAATTGTCCCTTGATTGAATAAAGAATACCACAGCTTCCTCCACTGGGCCCCCCAGTAACCAAAGCAAACACCAGCATGGAGGAATAAATGACAAAAGCCCATTACCTTGGAAGAGGGATCAGGTGGTTCCTTTGATGAAAAGTGAAATCGCCCCAAATCAAGCATGCCTGGACCTGGCTAATGGCATTTCAGGGCTTAGTGTTCACTTGCTTTGCTTTAGGCTCATTCAGAGATAACCTAGTTTGACAAGTTGGGCTGGAGGAATGCCAGGCCAGCAAGTCTACATCGCATATCTACCCAGTTAACATAAACAGATTTGGGCACAAACAGATTTCTCATTGAATTGGAAGTTTCTTGGCTCACATGTCCTTCTGCCTGCCAGTTTATCTAATCCACTTTCAATATTTGGGGAAATCTGCTACAATGACCAAAGAGTGGCCTGAGAGTGGGAAATCTCTTCCTCCTCTCCTATGAATAAGTAGGACTGAAGGGACAAGGCATTTACTCCACAGCAGAAAGGCAATCTAGTTTTCATTAAGAAGCTCATCTGTGCCTGGATTTTATATTACTACTGACAGTGACTTGAAATCACATGACATAATGTCCTGTACATATAAATTTCACCCTTTGGAAAAGGAAAGAGAAAGGAACTTGGTGCCTTTTACTTATTGGGACTACACATCCCAGATCACTGAAATTCAGAGAAATTTGATAATTCTGGAAATAATTATTGTTACCATATTTTCCCACCTTCCCAAAGTACACACGGTCAAGTCATACGCCCTTTGCCTATTTCAGAATAAGAGCTCATGGAACTACCAAATTCAGTTTTGTTTGCTTTTTTTTTCCTTTGTCTTATTATCCCAACCCTCTGCTCAATTTGGATTGTTTTCACATCACTTTGTGCACATTTTAGAAGTAAGCATATTCATGGACATTTTCACATTCTTCCTAAAATGCACACAAATCAATTTTTCTAATCTTGTTCCCCAATATCATCACTAATGGACAAGTGTGTATGTATACTGTATTCTTCCGTAAACCACATATATTTTTAGATAGATTTTTCTAAATGAATCAGTTGGACTGCAGTATTCTGGAACTCAAGAATACTGAAGCATAATTGGCACAATTGTGTTTCACTTCAAATATTGGCTTGGAAAATATGAATTAGGTAAATGCAGTTTGAACAAATGTCTCCCCTATCCCTACTAAATGGCCACAGTAGGACAGGAAAAGGGTGGAAATTCTGCTTTAGGCATTTAGCTTTCAAACAAGCTTTCATTACTAAGCTGCATTGGTATGCCTTACATCTTATGCAATAAACTGAGGTCAGTGAGGAATCATATTTCCAAATGATGCTGTTAGTTCAGCCTCAGGGGCCCTTGAGCTCTTTTCTAATAGCTTGCTTCAGGGGCTTGCTTCAGTTTCCACCTTTAAATCATTGGAGCTGATTTGACATGAATCAATCCTTAACTCCATTGCAAATTGTGACATATTCCCAAAGCACTTGCTCTAGGAGTGGTTCTGCTCACATTAACGACTCTTGATTGAGAACTAGGTAAACTTATATGCATATGATGATTAAGAGATAATCCAGAAACTGTGTGAATGAAAACTGTTATTGTAGATTTTAAAAAATAACAAATAAATATTTTCACTGAACCCAAGTACAGAAGTTCCAGTATATAAACAAAGCTAATCATGTCTGAAATAATAGCAATTCACAAACCATAATTAGAAAGACTTGAAGTCAATGAATTTTCCCTGGATTGATGCAGATGTTTTCAATGAACAGAGTGTTATGTATAAGGTTGTGCAAACTTTGGAATAGGTGATATTTATTATTATTTATTCATTTGTCCCATTAGCCAGCCGAAAGCATTTTGATATTTCTCTGTTATAACCTATGGTAGATCTTTTAATACTGGATCTCTCTCATTATTGTTTCCCTGAAACTGCCTATTGGAGGCATATTGTCTTTGTGTCCAGAGATAACATTTTTCATGGTCAATATTTTTAAAAACTTTTGTTATTGTTCAGTCACTAAGTCATCTCTAACTCTTCACAACTCATGGACTGCAGCATGCCAGGTCTCCCTATCCTCCACTGTTTCCTGAAGTTTGCTCAAACTCATGCCATCACATTGATGATGTTATCTAACCATCTCCTCCTCTCCTTCTCTTTTTGCCTTCAATCTCACTGAGCATCACAGTCTTTTCCAATGAGTCCTCTCTTTGCATTAAGTTCACAAAAATTTGAGCTTCAGCTTCAATATCTGTCGCTCCAAAGAGCAATCAGGGTTGATTTCCTGTAGGATTGATTGGTTTGATCTTTTTGCTGTCCAAGGCACCCTCAAGAGTCTTCTGCAGCACCACAATTCAAAGGCATCAGTTCTTCAGCACTCAGCCTTCCTTATAGTCCAACTCTCACAGTCATACATTACTACTGGGAAAACCATAGCCTTGACTATGTAGACCTTTGTCAACAAAGTGATGTCTCTGCTTTTTACTATGCTGTCTAGGTTTGCCACAGCTTTCCTCCCAAGGAGCAAGCGTCTTTTAATTTCATGGCTGAAGTCACCATCTGCAGTGATCTTGGAGCCTAAGA